>WNWK01027601.1:0-26140 GCA_009830355.1 Cherax destructor | reverse complement strand
TGACATAGCAGAAAAGCCAAATCTCCCCAAAAGCTGTTGTACAGCCACATCAGGAGGAGAACAACAGTCAAGGACCAGGTGATCAGGCTGGGGAAAGGGAAAGGGGGAGGGGGGCCCAAAGAAATGACCGTGAAGTGTGTGGGAGCTCAACATGAGATTAAAAGAGGTTTTCCCAAGAGGAGATAGAAGGGCCTCAAAAAGGCGGAGAGGTAGGGTACACCATCAGGTGCTGGACACAATACACACAACTGAGGAGGAAGTGAAAAAGGCTACTAAGCGGCTAGATACCTAAAAAGGCGATGGGGCCGGATAACATCTCTCCATGGGTCCTGAGAGAGGGAGAAAAGGGGCTATGTGTACCCCTAACAACAATCTTAACACATCTATCGAAACAGGGCAGCTACCTGAGGGGGGGAAAAAAACAAATGGAGTTCAATGGGACAGAGAACTGGCAGGAAGTCAGAAAACGAGATGATGGAATATATGACAACAATTTGCAAGGAAGCTGAGGAGAGGTTTATACCCAAGGGTAACAGGAAAAGCGAAAAAGCCAGGATGAGCCCATGGTTCACCCAAAGGGGCAGGGAGGCCAAAACCAAGTCTGCCAGGGAAGTACAGAAGGCAAAGGACCCAGGAGAGTAAGGAGAGCAGTCGTAGAGCCAGAAATGAATCTGCACAGGTAAGAAGGGAGGCCCAAAGACAATACGAGAATGACATAGCAGCGAAAGCCAAATCTCACCCAAAGCTGTTGTACAGCCACATCAGGAGGAGAACAACAGTCAAGGACCAGGTGATCAGGCTGAGGAAGGAAGGGGAGGAGGTCACAAGAAATGACCGTGAAGTGTGTGAGGAGCTCAACATGAGATTCAAAGAGGTGTTCACAGAGGAGATAGAAGGGCCTCCAGAAAGGCGGAGAGGTAGGGTACACCATCAGGTGCTGGACACAATACACACAACTGAGGAGGAAGTGAAGAGGCTACTAAGCGAGCTAGATACCTCAAAGGCGATGGGGCCGGATAACATCTCTCCATGGGTCCTGAGAGAGGGAGAAAAGGGGCTATGTGTAGCCCTAACAACAATCTTCAACACATCTATCGAAACAGGGCAGCTACCTGAGGTATGGAAAACAGCAAATGTAGTTCCAATTTTTAAAAAAGGAGACAGGCACGTAGCACTAAACTACAGACTAGTGTCACTGACATGTATAGTATGCAAGGTCATGTAGAAAATTATCAGGAGAAGAGTGGTGGAGCACCTAGAAAGGAATGAGCTTATCAACGACGGCCAACACGGTTTCAGGGAGGGGAAATCCTGTGTCACAAACCTACTGGAGTTCTACGACAGGGTGACAGCAGTAAGACAAGAGAGAGAGGGGTGGGTAGACTGCATATTCTTGGACTGTAAGAAGGCGTTTGACACAGTTCCACACAAGAGATTAGTGCAAAAGCTGGAGGACCAGGCAGGGATAACAGGGAAGGCACTACAATGGATCAGGGAATACCTGTCAGGAAGACAGCAGCGAGTCATGGTACGTGGCGAGGTGTCAGAGTGGGCGCCGGTGACGAGTGGGGTTCCACAGGGGTCAGTCCTAGGGCCGGTGCTGTTTTTGGTATTTGTGAACGACATGACGGAAGGAATAGACTCCGAAGTGTCTCTGTTTGCGGATGATGTGAAGTTGATGAGAAGAATTCAATCAGACGAGGACCAGGCAGAACTACAAAGGGATCTGGACAGGCTGCAAGCCTGGTCCAGCAATTGGCTCCTGGAGTTCAACCCCACCAAGTGCAAAGTCATGAAGACTGGGGAAGGGCAAAGAAGACCGCAGATGGAGTACAGTCTAGGGTGGTCAGAGACTACAAACCTCAATCAAGGAAAAAAATCTTGGGGTGAGTATAACACCAGGCACATCTCCTGAGGCGCACATCAACCAAATAACTGCTGCAGCATATGGGCGCCTAGTAAACCTAAGAACAGCATTCCGACATCTTAATAAAGAATCATTCAGGACCCTGTACACTGTGTACGTTAGGCCTATACTAGAGTATGCAGCACCAATTTGGAACCCACATCTAGCCAAGCACGTAAAGAAGCTAGAGAAAGTGCAAAGGTTTGCAACAAGACTAGTCCTGGAGCTAAGGGGTATGTCCTACGAGGAGAGGTTAAGGGAAATCGACCTGACGACACTAGAGGACAGGAGAGATAGGGGGGACATGATAACGACATATAAAATACTGTGAGGAATAGATAAGGTGGACAGAGACAAGATGTTCCAGAGATGGGACACAGAAACAAAGGGTCACAGTTGAAGTTGAAGACTCCTATAGTCAAAGGGATGTTAGGAATATTTTCAGTCATAGAGTTGTCAGGAAGTGGAATAGCCTAGAAAGTGATGTAGTGGAGGCAGGAACCATACATAGTTTTAAGACGAGGTTTGATAAAGCTCATGGAGCAGGGAGAGAGGACCTAGTAGCAATCAGTGAAGAGTCGGGGCCAGGAGCTATGAATCAACCCCTGCAACCACAACTAGGTGAGTACAAATAAGTGAGTACACACACACACACACACACACAACGACCCGGTCTTGACCGACCCAGCTTCACCAAAGGATGCCTAAACACTTATTTCCTGGTGGTCTCAAAGAGTACACACCACAATCAGGTATGGGATCAGAGAGCCAGGCCAGCAGCAACGAGAGCCAGGCCATCAGCAACGAGGGCCAGGCCAGCAGCAACGAGAGCCAGGCTAGCAGCAACGAGGGCCAGGCTAGCAGCAACGAGGGCCAGGCTAGCAGCAACGAGGGCCAGGCTAGCAGCAACGAGGGCCAGGCTAGCAGCAACGAGGGCCAGGCTAGCAGCAACGAGGGCCAGGCTAGCAGCAACGAGGGCCAGGCTAGCAGCAACGAGGGCCAGGCTAGCAGCAACGAGGGCCAGGCTAGCAGCAACGAGGGCCAGGCTTGCAGCAACGAGGGCCAGGCTTGCAGCAACGAGGGCCAGGCTAGCAGCAACGAGGGCCAGGCTAGCAGCAACGAGGGCCAGGCTAGCAGCAACGAGGGCCAGGCTAGCAGCAACGAGGGCCAGGCTAGCATCAACGAAGGCCAGGCCTGCAGCAACGAGGGCCAGGCCTGCAGCAACGAGGGTCAAGCCAGCAGCAACGAGGGTCAAGCCAGCAGCAACGAGGGCCAGGCCAGCATCAACGAGAGCCAGGCCAGCAGCAATGAGGGCCAGGCCAGCAGCGAGGGCCAGGCCAGCAGCAACGAGGGCCAGGCCAGCAGGAACGAGAGCCAGGCCAGCAGGAACGAGGGCCAGGCCAGCAGCAACGAGAGCCAGGCCAGCAGCAACGAGAGCCAGGCCACCAGCAACGAGAGCCAGGCCAGCAGCAACGAGAGCCAGGTTAGCAGCAACGAGAGCCAGGCCAGCAGCAACGAGGGCCAGGCTTGCAGCAACGAGGGCCAGGCTTGCAGCAACGAGGGCCAAACCAGCAGCAACGAGTGCCACGCCAGCAGCAACGAGTGCCACGCCAGCAGCAACGAGGGCCAGACCAGCAGCAACGAGAGCCAGGCCAGAAGCAACGAGAGCCAGGCCAGCAGCAACGAGGGCCAGGCCAGCAGCAACGAGAGCCAGGCTAGCAGCAACGAGGGCCAGGCTAGCAGCAACGAGGGCCAGGCTAGCAGCAACGAGGGCCAGGCCAGCAGCAACGAGGGCCAGGCTTGCAGCAACGAGGGCCAGGCTTGCAGCAACGAGGGCCAGGCTTGCAGCAACGAGGGCCAGGCCAGCAGCAACAAGAGCCAGGCCAGCAGCAACGAGGGCCAGGCCAGCAGCAACGATGGCCAGGCCAGCAGCAACGATGGCCAGGCCAGCAGCAACGAGTGCCACGCCAGCAGCAACGAGTGCCAGGCCAGCAGCAACGAGGGCCAGGCTTGCAGCAACGAGGGCCAGGCCAGCCACCCACCTGTGCTGCCAGTTCATCGTTCAAGGCTAACTTTGTTTGTGTAAGTTTGTTTTGATTAAAACGTCCTCGTATTATAACTTAACCAAGTGAATCAGAATTACCTCGTATTTCCCAAGCGCTGTTTGACCCACCATTAGTTAGAAATATCCACTGGTATTTCCCAAGCGCTGTTTGACCCACCATTAGTTAGAAATATCCACTGGTATTTCCCAAGCGCTGTTTGACCCACCATTAGTTAGAAATATCCACTTGTATTTCCCAAGCGCTGTTTGACCCACCATTAGTTAGAAATATCCACTGGTATTTCCCAAGCGCTGTTTGACCCACCATTAGTTAGAAATATCCACTGGAATATAGCAGCAGTAGTAATGGTAATAGTAATGCTAGTAGTAATAGTAATGCTGGTAGTAATAGTAATACTAGTAGTAATAGTAATACTATTAGTAATAGTAATACTATTAGTAATAGAAGTAATAGTAACTGGTAGTAATAGTAATAATAGTAACACTGGTAGTAATAGCAATAATAGTAACAGTGGTAATAGTTGTAGTAACAGTATTGTAATAGGTTTAACTCTCCCACATGAACAATAATATTATTATTATTAATAAGTAAATCAAAGCGGAAGTTAGTTGACACTAACAGTGTGGATGAAAAATACACAAATTCTTATTGTACAGTTACATTTCGGTCTTGGGACTTCGGTCACTTCACATGAGCGACCAAGGTCTCTGGACCGAAACGTACCCAGTAAAGACGTCCTAAGTGTATGCACTTGTGTATTTTTGCATCCATGTGTTTAGGTCGCTGTGAGATCCTAAAAAAGAACCCTGAACTAGTAGAGAATAAACAGCGTAGTTTCCCATAGAGCAAAAGAAATTGGTAAGAGACTCAGGCATGTCTATTGATGTCTTTCAGGCATAAAAATGTCTATTGTTGTCTTTCAATCATACCAGTGTCTAGTGATGTCTTTCAGGCATAAAAATGTCTATTGATGTCTTTCAGGCATAAAAATGTCTAGTGATGTCTTTCAGGCATAACAATGTCTGTTGATGTCTTTCAGGCATAAGTGTCTATTGATGTCTTTTAGACATAACAGTGTCTATTGATGTCTTTTAGACATAAGTGTCTATTGATGTTAAGGCATAATGTCTATTGATGTTAAGGCATAACAATGTCTATTGATGTTAAGGCATAATAATATATATTGATGTTAAGGCATAATATCTATTGATGTCTTTCAGGCATAACAATGTCTATTGATGTCTTTCAAGCATAACAGTGTCTATTGATGTTAAGGCATAATGTCTATTGATGTTAAGGCATAACAATGTCTATTGATGTTAAGGCATAATAATATATATTGATGTTAAGGCATAATATCTATTGATGTCTTTCAGGCATAACAATGTCTATTGATGTCTTTCAAGCATAACAGTGTCTATTGATGTTAAGGCATAACAATATATATTGATATCTTTCAGGCATAATAGTGTATATTGATGTTAAGGCATAACAATATATATTGATGTCTTTCAGGCATAACAGTGTCTATTGATGTTAAGGCATAACAATATCTATTGATGTCTTTCAGGCATAACAGTGTCTATTGATGTCTTTCAGGCATAACAGTGTCTATTGATGTCTTTCAGGCATAACAGTGTCTATTGATGTCTTTCAGGCATAACAGTGTCTATTGATGTCTTTCAGGCATAACAGTGTCTATTGATGTCTTTCAGGCATAACAGTGTCTATTGATGTCTTTCAGGCATAACAGTGTCTATTGATGTTAAGGCATAGCAGTGTCTATTGATGTTAAGGCATAGCAGTGTCTATTGATGTTAAGGCATAAGCAGTGTTCATTGGATGTTAAGGCATAGCAGTGTCTATTGATGTTAAGGCATAGCAGTGTCTATTGATGTTAAGGCATAGCAGTGTCTATTGATGTTAAGGCATAGCAGTGTCTATTGATGTTAAGGCATAGCAGTGTCTATTGATGTTAAGGCATAGCAGTGTCTATTGATGTTAAGGCATAGCAGTGTCTATTGATGTTAAGGCATAACAATGAAGCATAGTGTCTGAAAGGTCTAGATGTTAAGGCATAGACAGAGTGGACATGTCATTATTTCATGACAAGGCTAGAAAGGTGACAGGGTGGACAATGTCAACTTTTCTAGACAGGAGAAATGTTGGCAGTGATTGCCAACATGACGTGATATCTATTAGAAATAGACATCTCCAGTGAACGCTAGAAAGGATAGCCCTTCTAGCATCCAGCCTGTTACTGGGCTTTTGCAACAAAGTCAGTATCCTGGTCCAGTTATCCAACATATTATCAATATCAAAGGATCTCAACTGAGAGATACTAACCAAAGAAATATATTTAAAATGTTTATTATCAAATTAGAATATCTAGGTATCAAAGTAAATCAAATTAAATATAAATATACTGAAGATATTAATTAGGAGGTTAGCTCCTACACTTCTCTCATATAAAATATTATTGTGCTGAAGGCACATATATCTTAATGGCTCTTATGTAGCATCGGGTATAATGTTAGTATTACAAATAAAGAAGTATTTGTAACAAACGACTGTTTGGGATACTAAGTAAAATCTCGTATTTCAGATTTTTATTATATTAAATATATATTATTAATATAAAAGCATATAATCTGAATAAAATCATAAATCTAATAATCTGTGTAAAAACCTATTTACACAAAATCACTGTACAAGATAAAAGTCACAAGTAAAATCAAGTATTCGGTGTAGTGTCAAGTCGCTGCCATCTTCTAGTGTCACGCAGGACACTACCACACCTTGTCATGATACTCCTTCTCCACCGTGTCCTCAGACACCCTTGTCTCTGTCTTATGGCACGCCTTCTCACGGGGTCCCATGACACCCGTTCTCTGTGTCACATGACACGCCCCCGGTGTCACCCGACACGCCTTCTCTTCTGTGTCATACGACACCCTTCTCTCTGTGCACATAAGACACCTTCCCTGTGTCACACGACACCATCTCTGTGTCTCACGACACGCCCCCTGTAACATGAACTCATCTCTAATTAAGCCTTTTCACCGCGTTATGACACATCAAACACACGACTCTTAACTTGTGTCGTGCCATCGTCACAAACTCTCTCTGACTACACCACTAAATACCTTGACACTTCGTGTAACATTACCAGTGTCACACAAGACGCCATAACATAAGTGTCACACAAGACACCATAACATAAGTGTCACACAAGACACCATAACATAAGTGTCACACAAGACACCATAACATAAGTGTCACACAAGACACCATAACATAAGTGTCACACAAGACACCTCAGGTACATAATTTCAGGTACAGAGTAGCAGGTACAACAGTCCAGGTACATCGTCGCAGGTACATCGTCGCAGGTAATCGTGATCTGGTGACCTTGCCGCTCTCCTTGTTGTAGGCTATCACAAGCACCACACTGCATGAGTCTGCAACTCTCACGCAGGTCTGACTGGCGAACTCCAGTAGTATGTCAGTGAGCTGGTGGACTCTCCAGTGTTGAATAGGGGAGAGTCTCGATGACACTGTCAGTCAAGCCGGCTCGGCAATCAAACATCAGGTCTGATGACGTAACCCCTTGACTGCCGGCCGGTGAGGTAATTACCTAACAACCATTGTTAGATAGGGGGCCGTAACACCCCCACCACAAAATGACCGACACACAAAGATTCAGGTACTACGTAATATATTTTTTATCCCAAACAGTCATTTCCCGGACAAACAAGATGCTATGTGGGTGTGTTAACATGCTCCGAATAAAGGTTACATACTCTTTGCATGCAACAGTTAGCAATTAACAATAACATTCATATATACAAATAAGAGTATGAGTGTGCTCCAGGTAACTCGTTAAGACTCTTAATACTCGACTCAACCAGTGACCTACTAAACAACTTCTCATAAGCTAGCTTCTCTAACAAACTGACAATCAGAACAGCTTGATTGAACAGTAAAATGACCAATTCGACAAACAGCAATATAGCAAGCAACAGCAACACAGCGTCAGGAACAAGGAGATAGAAAAACGACCCTAACTGGGGACCATCAACAGATCCTCCAAAATAGTCACAAAACTCCCTTATTACCGAATCTAGGTTCAGCATAAAATCCTCGACTGTGGCGGTGCAAAGATGCCTTAGCAAATTAGGTCAAGAGCTATAGCTTGAGGCCTGAGTTATCTCAGAGTGTCAAGGTGATACACAACCCAGTAAAACGTCGAAAATCACTAAGTCTAGTCTATTCTCTGTGAACAGAGTTACACAGAGTCCAGAGAAGTAGGTTTCGTCTCACCACCAAATACATACTCTACCAGAGTCTAAACAACGAGGAAACAAGCAGAGATGAGCGAAGTGTTGTCTCCTCGAGAGTCAGCAGTGCAGAGAGAGCGAGTAAGGAGAAGCAGTCTCCACCTCAGGTGGGATCACGCCACCGACTGACTACCCAGCAAGAAGCCGGCAGTATAACAAGCGAAGTGTCGTAAGCGGTAGTTTGCCAACTCCAGGGCAGCTACAACACTCTTCAGCACAATATGTAATGTTACATCCTACCTAATAAAATAGCTAAGTCAAATAATAATATAAAGCAAGATATTAACAATTTAGCTATTATCAAAAATATCAGCAATATAAAATTATAAGAAATGGAAATATACATCGAAGTTATATATGTATATTGTGGCCCATTCTGGGGTCACAATAGTCTGCAACTTTATATATATTGTTGTTGATCTGGCCCTGCTCCACTGCGAGGCCCGGTCACGGACCGGGCCTCGGAGGCGTTGACCCCCAGGTAGGTAGACAGCTCTGTTCAAAGAAATAACACAGCTTGGAAATGTAAGTAATTTCCTAATGATAAATATCAGCATTGAAGATTTTAATGTAGTCCAAAGTGACATTCACTAGCTATCACATGGAAATTAAAATATCAGTTTCCTCAGTGTAAATTGGCACTTAAACAGCTCGAAACCAATTTGAACCTTTAAGATACGAGAACTTTAAAATTTAAGGTCTTAAAAGATGCAGTCTCCAGGTAGTGCAGAAACCAATATCCCAAAATGTACTAACACTTACTTATCACTTCAATCATTGAAACAGTTGGTTATATACTGGCCACTGTGGGGGAATGGACAAGTTGATGGACTGTAAATAAGCTACTTAGCTTGTTGATGCATCCACGACTCCACAGCCATCTCAGATGTCGTTAGTTGATGCATACGGTCACATCCCCCCTTGGGCTGTATGGGTAAATAAATGCACACGTGAGTATTATATATTGCCCCTAAAGAGCGTATGCCATATCGTCAGTCATTGAAGTGTTTTGGGCAGATCGCCCTCGTCTCACCGGGTGAATGATAAATCTGCCTAGAACAAAATATGTATTCCTGACTGCGCAGCTGGTGACATCTATGTCTAAGCAGACTTACCTGGGTATTTGTATCAGACCCTTAATTCACAATCGGAAAATGCTGTCTTGATTGAAGAACGTTGCTGAAGAGTCACTGCCTTGTTAGACGAAGTACACTTACAATTGTCTTTCTTATCCGATTTCTCGACGTTAGTGGAGATTGAATAGGAGATCGAAGACCCACGACGAAGGTCCCTTTGTTAGGTTAAATCCTCGCGCTGCATCTCCCTTCCCTTTCGTTGCTGAGTTCAATCTGCCGCCCTCCTGCACCCCTGATTCCGCCCTCTCCTTGTTTCGCTGACCTCAGCTCAATTTCTCACTTGCTAAATGCTGCAACAAGTTGCAATTCAAATGTGTGTGTTCTCTAAATACTTCAATCACTGAGAGTTTATGATTGTTGGTTCAAGTGTAGATATGATACTGCAGCTTTCTTTTAACTTTCCTGTTATGGCAAAGAGTCACATTTCATCAAATGTCTATTAACTCATATACCCTCATTGCCACACTGGTCAGAGACGTGACGTACTGCTTGGGTCCATTCATCTGTTATTAGTTAAGTTGTTGTCGAAGCCAGAGACACAGTCTCTGGTGCTATATATATATATATATATATATATATATAGGATGGGGTCCACCTCTGGTGTAAATTGTGGGACCCGTAGCCTCGGAGAAGTGGATAAAAAGGCTTCAAGGAAAAATATTTAGATTTCTTTCTGAAGCCATTTGAATATTCCACTTCCCCTACCACCCCATCTTTTCATTTTGTATAAACTTTATTTCAAGACAAAATACATTGACAAGAATACAATAGGGAGTAAAACAACATAGATAACAACTCGGAGCTACATGTCAAATACTTCGTCCAGCTCCCCGGCAGTGGGCCGCATGCCCAGAATGCTGCAGGCATTTCCCTTCTGGATCGCAACACTGAGTCTCTGAAAGAGGAAGCTGGTCACCCTGTGGTCCTTGGTTTCTATGATGAGTTTTTTACCCAGCTCTTTGAGAAACTTTAGAGCAGACTTGCCCCATGCTCCAAGGGTCTCCGACCCTATTGGGATGAAGTTATAGCAAGGGGAAAGGCCTTCAAATTTGCGAGTCTTCTGGGTCTCCCTGTGGCTGGCAGCTCCACCCCCTTCAGCTACGGTGTATGGTAAGTAGGTGTCTGCCATTGTGGCAGCACAGGTGTAGTCCCAAGCAATCTGCTTACCATCCTTCCAGGGTAGCATAGTGGCTTCATCAGGACGCTTTTGACTTCCATCAGACCTCTGCACTTGGGGTTCCCGTTGAGCTGGGCAACGGGCTGTTGCGAAACTTCTCTTTATGATGTCATTGACCTCCTCATGTCTAACATACTTCCCTTCTGATGTGTGACACACGAGACCACGAAGTCCGAATTGATCAGCCGTCGCCCTGCCGCAAGTACACCTATGTTCGGTGAGTATGGGGGCGGCTAGGCGAAGAGCAACACCAATCCGAATGGCCTGTGGGTCGAGTCGAGTCCCCAGCGAGGAATTGGGAACAGCTAGAAGGACGCAGAAAGTGGGATTATCTGGGGACTCAACACCTTGTCTAAGGGCAAACTGTAAAAGTTACACATCTCTCAAGTAAATTTAGGCCAACTTAGGCTATCCCATTCAAAACAGAAAGTGCTAAACCAGCAGTTATTACTCCAATGGGTTGGTTATCAGAGGGTTTACACAAAATTTCTAGTTAAGAAAATATAAATTTATTAAGATTAACAATATATACACACTCCAGAAAACGCCCCAATAAAAGTACACAAATTTTTGCTTGCCTTATTCGGTAAAAAGGTCATTGCTATTTAAGCCAAAATCGCAAGTTTTACCTATTTGTCACGAGATTATATATAAGTGGTTTTTAATAATTTTGCGACCGGCCGGGGATCGAACCTGAGATATTTAACCAGCTTCCCGGGAAGCTAGGTAAATTTCTCGACGCCTTAGTCCACTACACCATGCTACAAACGTTAGGTACCCAACAAGTACACTGGACATGCCACTCATAACGAGCACATAATGCCCATGGAATGCTACAGGAACTAATTTCATTCTCCCGTTTGGATACCGGTCTCACGACCCGTACACATATTAAAAAATCAGTTTAGTTTGAAGAGATGAGAGATAGACAAGAGGCAAACGACTTGACAATGTCCTCAGTTAAGCCGCCTAACACCAGAGACTGATACAGGAAGATGAAGACAACGCCAAGGCATTGGTTGCCATCATAGAAGCAGCCAGAGTGCAAATGAGGCTAAACTATACCTATTTATCATGGGTGATTTCATCCACAAATTGATTGGAAACTGGAAACGTGGACTTAACTGATGGTAGTAATTAGGGAGAACGTGTCATCACGTTAAGGACGAAAGAGGTAAGATGAGCCTGCAAGACTGGATCTAGTGTTTACCACAAGTACACATGACATAGGTGAAATAAAATACAAAATACCTCTGGGTATTAGCGACCATACAGTGCTAAACATCTAGTATCTTGTGGAAATAAACACGAGGGGAAAGAGAAGCTAGACTGCTCAAGCTCCAAAGGATGACATCTTGTAGACAGTGAGAGAAGCCTCGCTACATCGCAGTGAACAGCCAAGAGAAAAGCCTCGATCTCCGCTACCCACCACGTCGGGTACATCTGCCAGCTGCCCTGATGGAATCACATATCCCTGGATGAATGTTACACTATTGTTGTTGTGGCATTATATCTGTGCATCTACCCTGGCTCATACTACATCCCGTTTAGCTCTAGTCAGGGTGGTGCTGCTGACCACAGGGTGGTGCTTCTGACCACAGGGTGGTGCTGCTGACCACAGGGTGGTGCTGCTGACCACAGGGTGGTGCTTCTGACCACAGGGTGGTGCTGCTGACCACAGGGTGGTGCTGCTGACCACAGGGTGGTGCTTCTGACCACAGGGTGGTGCTGCTGACCACAGGGTGGTGCTGCTGACCACAGGGTGGTGCTGCTGACCACAGGGTGGTGCTTCTGACCACAGGGTGGTGCTGCTGACCACAGGGTGGTGCTTCTGACCACAGGGTGGTGCTGCTGACCACAGGGTGGTGCTGCTGACCACAGGGTGGTGCTGCTGACCACAGGGTGGTGCTGCTGACCACAGGGTGGTGCTGCTGACCACAGGGTGGTGCTGCTGACCACAGGGTGGTGCTGCTGACCACAGGGTGGTGCTGCTGACCACAGGGTGGTGCTGCTGACCACAGGGTGGGGCTGCTGACCACAGGGTGGTGCTGCTGACCACAGGGTGGTGCTTCTGACCACAGGGTGGTGCTGCTGACCACAGGGTGGTGCTGCTGACCACAGGGTGGTGCTGCTGACCACAGGGTGGTGCTACTGACCACAGGGTGGTGCTACTGACCACAGGGTGGTGCTACTGACCACAGGGTGGTGCTACTGACCACAGGGTGGTGCTGCTGACCACAGGGTGGTGCTGCTGACCACAGGGTGGTGCTGCTGACCACAGAGTGGTGCTACTGACCACAGGGTGGTGCTTCTGACCACAGGGTGATGCTTCTGACCACAGGGTGGTGCTTCTGACCACAGGGTGGTGCTACTGACCACAGGGTTGTGCTTCTGACCACAGGGTGGTGCTGCTGACCACAGGGTGGTGCTGCTGACCACAGGGTGGTGCTGCTGACCACAGGGTGGTGCTTCTGACCACAGGGTGATGCTTCTGACCACAGGGTGGTGCTGCTGACCACAGGGTGGTGCTGCTGACCACAGGGTGGTGCTGCTGACCACAGGGTGGTGCTACTGACCACAGGGTGATGCTTCTGACCACAGGGTGGTGCTACTGACCACAGGGTGGTGCTTCTGACCACAGGGTGATGCTTCTGACCACAGGGTGGTGCTGCTGACCACAGGGTGGTGCTGCTGACCACAGGGTGGTGCTACTGACCACAGGATGGTGCTTCTGACCACAGGGTGATGCTTCTGACCACAGGGTGATGCTTCTGACCACAGGGTGGTGCTGCTGACCACAGGGTGGTGCTGCTGACCACAGGGTGGTGCTGCTGACCACAGGGTGGTGCTACTGACCACAGGGTGGTGCTGCTGACCACAGGGTGGTGCTGCTGACCACAGGGTGGTGCTTCTGACCACAGGGTGGTGCTACTGACCACAGGGTGGTGCTGTTGACCACAGGGTGGTGCTGCTGACCACAGGGTGGTGCTACTGACCACAGGGTGGTGCTACTGACCACAGGGTGGTGCTACTGACCACAGGGTGGTGCTACTGACCACAGGGTGGTGCTGCTGACCACAGGGTGGTGCTGCTGACCACAGGGATGTTCACAAGTTCTATTTTAGTAACTTGGCCAGTATCACTACATCCCAACAGGATGAAAGATCCTTAGTTCCTATACTACTAATAATAATAACAATATTTTTATTTACTACAAGTACATGTACAAGGTATACAGGCTTAGCTGACATCAGTGACATACTACTATATAGAAAGCCGCTTATTATGCAGAGCATTTCGGGCAAATTAGGTCAGTTTTGTCCCAGGATGCGACCCACACCAGTCCACTAACACCCAGATACCCATTATTATTGATGGGTGAACAGGGACAACCGGTGTAAAGAAACACGCCCAGTCTTTCTACCCCTTTGCCGGGAATCGAACCTGGACCCTCACCGTGTGAAGCCAGAGCTTTTGCCACCAGGCCATATGTTTCTTCAAAGAGCAGGCTTCCAGGCTCAACGAAACCACCAGAGACCCGAGGGCTGCCACCTTTCTCTACCAGTGCCTCAGTGTGGCGATCCAGAAAGGAAATGCTTACTGTATCTTGGGTTTCCAACTGGTGTCTAAGGAGCTTGACAACCTCCACAACTTAAAAGTTTCTACATTGCAATCATGTATTCATGTATTTCCTTTAACATATATACAAACTACGAAAATGTTGGGCTCCGCTAAATTGCAGGAAGACTGGAATTTAGGGATCAACACCCCTGCGGCCCGGTTTCAGACCAGATCTCTTGGTGGATCAAGGACTGATCAACCAGGCTGTTGCTGATAGCTGCACGCATTTGAATATGCGAATTACAGACTGGCTAATAAGGAACTGACGTGAGAAGCTTATATATAAAGGTAGGCTGTGGAAAAGTCTTGGCCCTCTCACACTGTATTATCACTAGTGTACTCATGGCATTCTTACTTTTCATTGCGGGTATTTTGCACCATCTTCCAAGACTCTTGCTGCTGCACGAAGTGATTTCTGTGTGCAAATTCGGGATCAGTCACTCCAGGAGTTTCCTGGTGTAAATTATGACTTAGCTTTCTCGCCTACGATCCAGGGAGCAGAGTACTTTACATGCTTGACAGAATTTATATATGCGATAACTGTATTTATATTTTTAGAATTTATTAAATGAAATAAGTTTTAACCAGTGAACTCTGACAAGCAAGCAGTGACAGTCATCACAGTCACAGTGACAGTCATCACAGTCACAGTGACATTCATCACAGTCACAGTGACAGTCTCCTGGTTTCTCAAGAATATAAACTAGAAATAAGGAAACATTGGATAAATATTACTATTAAAAACATCTGAGAATGTTGGCACTGGTGCCAATGTTTCTTGATTTGTGACATGTTGCAACATGCGACATCATGTGACATGTTGCAACATGCGACATCATGTTATATGTTGCAACATGCCACACCATGTAACATGTTGCAACATGCTACATCATGTGGCATGTTGCAACATGCTATATAATGTGACATGTTGCAACATGCCACACCATGTAACATGTTGCAACATACGACACCATGAATCATTTGTAATGTCGGGTAATGTTCCTTAAGTGCAGTTACTGCATGTTGCATGCGGGGCCAACATGATGTTGGGGGGATGTGTGAGTGACAACATCTGGAGGAAACATCGAGAGTGCGCGATGATAACAGGTGTTGGCACCCGGCGCCAGGGTCGTACGTCTAACAGCGGGGTGAGGCAGACGTCTCGTGTCAACATCAATAATGTTGTGTCGTCATCAGTCATGTGGTGACGTCATACCTGGAGAGGGTTTCGGGGGTCAACGCCCCACTGCCCGGTCCGAGACCAGATCTTATGGTGGATCAGGGTCTGATCAACAAGGCTGTTACTTCTGGCCGCACGCAAACTGACGTACGAACCACAGCCCGGTTAGTCAGGTACTGACTACGTGCCTGTCCAGTGCCTTCTTGAAGACAGCCAGGGGTCTATTGGTAATCCCCCTTATGTATACTGGGAGGCAGTTGAACAGTCTTGAATCCCGGACACTTATTGTCTTTTGCTTTCATAGGGAGTGATTTTCGTGTGCAAGTTTGGTACTAATCCCTCCAGGACCTTCCAAGTGTATATTATCATGTATCTCTCTCGCCTGCGTTCCAGGGAATACAGATCAAGGACCTTCAACCGTTCCCAGTAATTTAGGTGCATTATCGTACTTATGTGTGCCGTGAAAGTTATTTGTACACTCTCCAGGTCTGCAATGTCGCCAGCCTTGAAGGGGGCCGTTAGTGTACAGCAGTATTCCAGCCTAGAGAGAACAAGTGATTTGAAGAGTCATCATGTCAGTTTTATTGTGACGTCATCAGCATGTCGTGACGTCATTAATTCTCAGTTCTTCTTAGAGTAGGGGGTGAGAGTGTAACAGTTCCCTGGTGTTCTGAGGGGAGGGAAGAGTGTAACAGTTCCCTGGTGTTCTGAGGGGAGGGAAGAGTGTAACAGTTCCCTGGTGTTCTGAGGGGAGGGAAGAGTGTAACAGTTCCCTGGTGTTCTGAGGGGAGGGAAGAGTGTAACAGATTCCTGGTGTTCTGAGGGGAGGGAAGAGTGTAACAGTTCCCTGGTGTTCTGAGGGGAGGGAAGAGTGTAACAGTTCCCTGGTGTTCTGAGGGGAGGGAAGAGTGTAACAGTTCCCTGGTGTTCTGAGGGGAGGGAAGAGTGTAACAGTTCCCTGGTGTTCTGAGGGGAGGGAAGGGAAGAGTGCAACAGTTACCTGGTGTTCTGAAGGAAGGGAGGGGAGTGCAACAGTTCCCTGGTGTTCTGAAGGAGGGAGGGAAGGGAAGGGGAGTGCAACAGTTCCCTGGTGTTCTGAAGGGAGGGGAGGGGGAGTGAAACAGTTCAATGGTGTTCTGAAGGAAGAGGAGGGGGAGTGGAACAGTTCCCTGGTGTTCTAATTACAAGGGAGGGGAGGGGGGAGTGAAACAGTTCCCTGGTGTTCTGAGGGGAGGGGAGAGTGTAACAGTTCCCTGGTGTTCTGAGGGGAGGGAAGAGTGCAACAGTTCCCTGGTGTTCTGAGGGGAGGGAAGAGTGCAACAGTTCCCTGGTGTTCTGAGGGGAGGGAAGAGTGCAACAGTTCCCTGGTGTTCTGAGGGGAGGGAAGAGTGCAACAGTTCCCTGGTGTTCTGAGGGAGGGAAGAGTGCAACAGTTCCCTGGTGTTCTGAGGGGAGGGAAGAGTGCAACAGTTCCCTGGTGTTCTGAGGAGAGGGAAGAGTGCAACAGTTCCCTGGTGTTCTAATCACAGGGAAGGGGAGGGGGGAGTGCAACAGTTCCCTGGTGTTCTAATCACAGGGGAGGGGGAGTGCAACAGTTCCCTGGTGTTCTAATCACAGGGAAGGGAGAGGGAGTGCAACAATTCCCTGGTGTTCTAATAACAGGGGAGGGGGGAGTGCAACAGCTCCTTGGTGTTCTAATCACAGGGAAGGGGAGGGGAGTGCAACAATTCCCTGGTGTTCTAATCACAGGGAGGGGAGTGCAACAGTTCCCTGGTGTTCTAATCACAGGGAAGGGAGGGGGAGTGCAACAGTTTCCTGGTGTTCTAATCACGGGAGGGGGAGTGCAACAGTTCCCTGGTGTTCTAATCACAGGGAAGGGGAGGGGGGAGTGCAACAGTTCCCTGGTGTTCTAATCACAGGGGAGGGGGAGTGCAACAGTTCCCTGGTGTTCTAATCACAGGGAGGGGGAGTGCAACAGTTCCCTGGTGTTCTAATCACAGGGAGGGAGGAGTGCAACAGTTCCCTGGTGTTCTAATCACAGGGAGGGGAGTGCAACAGTTCCCTGGTGTTCTAATCACAGGGGAGGGGGAGTGCAACAGTTCCCTGGTGTTCTAATCACATGGGAGGGAGTGCAAAGTTCCCTGGTGTTCTAATCACAGGAGGGAGGCACAGTTTCTGAGTGTTCAATCAGGAGGATGGACACCTGTGTTCTAATCTCTGGAGGGAGGGGAGGCAACGTTCCCTGTGTTCTACACAGGAGGGGGAGGGACGTTGCGGTGGATGAGGGTCCTGCTGACTAGACTGGGTGCTTTACATGCTTTTGAATGACAGATCGTTTCTCCCTGTGGTGGCTTGAAGGGTCCTGCTGGACCAGACTGTTGGTGCTTGTCGCGCGCATCATAGACTCTTGAAGACAAGAGTTTGTTATTCCTGTTTGTTTTTGAACGTTCAAGAGTTCATGCTGGTGATGAGCTCTTGATTCTAGGATGGTAGCTAAGCTCTTTGATCAGAGCACCACCCAGTGGGGCAGTCTGTTGTCAACAGTGGGGCAGTCTGTTGTCAACAGTGGGGCAGTCTGTTGTCAACAGTGGGACAGTCTGTTGCCAACAGTGGGACAGTCTGTTGCCAACAGTGGGACAGTCTGTTGCCAACAGTGGGACAGTCTGTTGCCAACAGTTGAACAGTCTGTTGTCAACAGTGGAACAGTCTGTTGTCAGCAGTGGGACAGTCTGTTGCCAACAGTGGGGCAGTCTGTTGCCAACAGTGGGGCAGTCTGTTGTCAACAGTGGGACAGTCTGTTGTCAACAGTGGGACAGTCTGTTGCCAACAGTGGGACAGTCTGTTGCCAACAGTGGGACAGTCTGTTGCCAACAGTGGGACAGTCTGTTGCCAACAGTGGAGCAGTCTGTTGTCAACAGTGGAACAGTCTGTTGTCAACAGTGGAACAGTCTGTTGTCAACAGTGGAACAGTCTGTTGTCAACAGTGGGACAGTCTGTTGCCAACCGTGAGGCAGTCTGTTGTCAACAGTGGACAGTCTGTTGCAGACAGTGGGACAGTCTGTTGCCAACGTGGAAGTCTGTTGCAACAGTGGACGTCTGTTGCCAACAGTGGGGACAGTCTGTTGCCAACAGTGGGACAGTCTGTTGCCAACAGTGGGACAGTCTGTTGCCAACAGTGGGACAGTCTGTTGCCAACAGTGGACAGTCTGTTGCCAACAGTGGGACAGTCTGTTGCCAACAGTGGGACAGTCTGTTGCCAACAGTGGGACAGTCTGTTGCCAACAGTGGGACAGTCTGTTGCCAACAGTGGGACAGTCTGTTGCCAACAGTGGGACAGTCTGTTGCCAACAGTGGGACAGTCTGTTGCCAACAGTGGGACAGTCTGTTGCCAACAGTGGGACAGTCTGTTGCCAACAGTGGGACAGTCTGTTGCCAACAGTGGGACAGTCTGTTGCCAACAGTGGGACAGTCTGTTGCCAACAGTGGGACAGTCTGTTGCCAACAGTGGGACAGTCTGTTGCCAACAGTGGGACAGTCTGTTGCCAACAGTTGGACAGTCTGTTGCCAGCAGTTGGACAGTCTGTTGCCAGCAGTGGGACAGTCTGTTGCCAGCAGTGGGACAGTCTGTTGCCAGCAGTGGGACAGTCGTTGCCAGCAGTGGGACAGTCGTTGCCAACAGTGGGACAGTCGTTGCCAACAGTGGGACAGTCGTTGCCAGCAGTGGGACAGTCGTTGCCAGCAATGGGACAGTCTTACCTTGAATTGTAACAACAATAGTAATAATAATAATAATATTAATCACACATGCAGTATAAATCTGAAGTGACATTTCAGTCCATCTTCGACCGTACTGAAGTGAGTGACGTGACAATGGTCGAGGCCAGAGCGAAATGTCCTGTCAGTTATAACGACTGGATCCTCCTTAATATTTCGGAGAACTCAGGGCAATATTTAGGAAAATTAAAAACGCCAACATGAATAACTTGCAAATATAAAAGAAAGTGATAAATTAAAGACTGACTCAAAATTCAAACAATTTATTGGCTAATATACCCAAAAACTTTAAAGTAATTTCTAACTGAATCAAAACAATGGTAATTTCTAACTGAATCAAAACAATGGTAATTTCTAACTGAATCAAAACAATGGTAATTTCTAACTGAATCAAAGCAATGGTAATTTCTAACTGAATCAAAACAATGGTAATTTCTAACTGAATCAAAACAATGGTAAGTTCTAACTGAATCAAAACAATGAAAAGTTAAATATAAATTAACGAAAGTGAATCATAGACAAGATAAGCAAATAAACAAAGAGGAGTAATAAGTAAGTCTCTGCTGGTGAGGTTGAAGACAAAGTTCTGATCCACAATGATCAAATACTGTATTTTCCGGCATATAAGACGCACGAGCATATAAGACGATGTTATCAAGCAGTTGTAACGTAACGTTAGTAAACAACTGCTAAAGCGTAACACAAATACTTGTGATTGCGAGAAGGATTTAGGAGTTCTGGTTAGTAGTAATCTGAAACCAAGACAACAGTGCATAAGTGTTCGCAATAAAGCGAACAGAATCCTTGGCTTCATATCAAGAAGTATAAATAATAGAAGTCCTCAGGTTGTTCTTCAACTCTATATATCCTTGGTTAGGCCTCATTTAGATTATGCTGCACAGTTTTGGTCACCGTATTACAAAATGGATATAAATGCTCTGGAAAACGTACAAAGGAGGATGACTAAGTTGATCCCATGTATTAGAAATCTTGCCTATGAGGATAGACTGAGGGCCCTGAATCTGCACTCTCTAGAAAGGCGTAGAATTAGGGGAGATATGATTGAGGTGTATAAATGGAAAACAGGAATTAATAAAGGTGATGTAAATAGCGTGCTGAAAATATCCAGCCAAGACAGGACTCGCAGCAATGGTTTCAAGTTGGAAAAGTTCAGATTCAGGAAGGATATAGGAAAGCACTGGTTTGGTAATAGAGTTGTGGATGAGTGGAACAAACTCCCGAGTACCGTCATAGGGGCTGGGACGTTGTGTAGTTTTAAAAATAGGTTAGATAAATACATGAGTGGGTGTGGGTGGGTGTGAGTTGGATATCACTAGCTTGTGCTACTAGGTCTTATGACGTGCTCCTTCCTTAAGTGGAAGTGACCTGACTACCTGGAGAGGGTTAACTCCAGGTAGTCAGTTCTAAGCTAGGGAGTGATGGACCTGCCTCGCATGGGTCAGTAGGCCTGCTGCAGTGTTCCTTTTTTCTTATGTTCTTATGTAAAGCCTACCCTTGACCCTGACCTTGAGCATATAAGGCGCGTCTTATATGCCGGAAAATACGGTATTACGGGAATAACTCTTTGGTGGATGTAGAGGAAGATGGTGACTCCCAGACATAAACACCAGTGGTATTAAAGGGGCAAGAACCCACACTGACAGCTATACGACAGTCACCACAATGTAGATTAGTTGAGGAATCAGGCTGGTGTGAACCGTGATATGAAATGGTGAACCATGATATGAATTATTATAATCGATTATTATAATCGAAGGTAACTAGTATGTACAGAACTCGTAGACCGACTTAGGCCCACACATACCTTTGATGCACCTTTGATAAGTTTCGAGAGGTTTTCTACTCCCGGAGCCTGGCCCAACCCTGGGTTCGGCTGGTGTTTGCTTGGTTAACCAGGCTGTTGCATTTCTATAAAAGATGGAGGTGAAGGTGGGGTAGATTGAATCTAAGACCTTTTTGATAAGTCTTCAGTCTGTGTGATTCCTTATAGTCCCGCTGACCCAGTGAACACAGGGGCTACGGAAGAGAAGCAAACACAGTGGTTAATAAACTTAAAACTTTACCTTAAAACTTAGGTTCCACAAATCAGGACAGGTAACAGCTGTAAAACTGAGGGATAATAATAATAGTACAAAGATATGAATACTTATGATCGTCAGAGAGCTGGGTTGCTAAGTGACTTCCTGACGATGCCCAGCACCTACCTCCGCCCCCAGGAAGTAGTGTGGCAAGAGGCAGGTAGGCGGCGCTGGCGTCTGTATTTCTCTGTAACAATACAAACGATCCGCATCACAGTCCTGCACACACACAAATATATACAACTGCATTAACTTTGCCCCTCACACCTCTTACTTTTTCTGTGTTTTTTTTTTTGTGTGTGTGTGAATTGTTCCAGCCACGGTATTGTGAGTTATTTGTAAATTGTTCCAGCCACGGTATTGTGAGTTATTTGTAAATTGTTCCAGCCACGGTATTGTGAGTTATTTGTAAATTGTTCCAGCCACGGTATTGTGAGTTATTTGTGAATTGTTCCAGCCACGGTATTGTGAGTTATTTGTAAATTGTTCCAGCCACGGTATTGTGAGTTATTTGTAAATTGTTCCAGCCACGGTATTGTGAGTTATTTGTAAATTGTTCCAGCCACGGTATTGTGAGTTATTTGTGAATTGTTCCAACCACGGTATTGTGAGTTATTTGTAAATTGTTCCAGCCACGGTATTGAGAGTTATTTGTAAATTGTTCCAGCCATGGTATTGAGAGTTATTTGTAAATTGTTCCAGCCAGTATTGGAGTTATTTGTAAATTGTTCCAGCCACATGTATTGTGAGGTTATTTGTAAATTGTTCCAGCCACGGTATTGTGAGTTATTTGTGAATTGTTCCAGCCACGGTATTGTGAGTTGTAAATTGTTCCAGCCACGGTATTGTGAGTTGTAAATTGTTCCAGCCACGGTATTGTGAGTTATTTGTAAATTGTTCCAGCCACGGTATTGTGAGTTATTTGTAAATTGTTCCAGCCACGGTATTGTGAGTTATTTGTAAATTGTTCCAGCAACGGTATTGTGAGTTATTTGTGAATTATTCCAGCCACGGTATTGTGAGTTATTTGTGAATTGTTCAAGCCACGGTACTGTGATTCTTCTTCGAGGTTATAATAATAATAATAATAATAATAATATCTTTATTTACTACAAGTACATGTACAAGGTATACAGGCCTAGCTGACATCAATGACATACTACTATATAGAAAGACGCTTGTTATGCTGAGCATTTCCCGCAAATTAGGTCAGTTTTGTCCCAGGATGCGACCCACACCAGTCGACTAACACCCAGGTACCCATTTTACTGATGGGGAACATAGACAACCGGTGTAATGAAACGCGCCCAGTGTTTCTGCCCTCGCCGGGAATCGAACCAGGACACTCGCCGTGCGAAGCGAGAGCTTTATCGACCTTTCTGGAGAGATCATGTGCACTCTACTCCTGTACAACCAAATAACTTAGAGAGTATTACACACAGTACTCAGAGGTACGCGATCGTCATTAACATGCAGGAAACGATTAACGTAGTAATAACTTAAACGTAACTTAACAAGACAGACCTGAATTGATAAAGTCCCTGGTTGACAGAACGTCTTAGCGATAAATTGGTATAACCCGCTTGGTGAGTCTTATATACATCTATATGCTCTACAATTGTACTACCAAACTTTAAAGGTAAAACCGTAAAAAAACTTGTAACTAACCCAGTCATTAGAAGATATATTGTACTAGACTGGACACTAACTAGGAAACAGTCCAGTCAAGGTTCAAGATGTTAGTAGTAGTATGTACGTGTTGCCCATTCTAAGTACGTATTTTAATTACAAGGAAGGCAGCCTACTTCAAGGAAGGCAGCCTACTTCAAGGAAGGCAGCCTACTTCAAGATCGCTCTAGATACAATGACGAGGAGGGAGGGGTCTTCTAACAGTAATTCAACAGCAACAACATCCTGGAGACTGTGAGGATCTTGTAACATCACTTGTAACATCAGGAAGAACATCCTGGAGACTGAGGACCTTGTAACATCACTTGTAACATCAGGAAGAACATCATGTAGACTGAAGACTTTGTAACATCACTTGTAACATCAGGAAGAACATCATGGAGACTGAAGACCTTGTAACATCACTTCTAACATCAGGAAGAACATCCTGGAGACTGATGACCTTGTAACATCACTTGTAACATCAGGAAGAACATCCTGGAGACTGAGGACCTTGTAACCTCACTCACTGAAGGTCAGACGTTTCTAACTGTGGTCTTAGTGTTTTTTTTCCTTGAGGAATGTTGATGCTCTGAAGATTTGTTTACTAGTACACGAGGAAGTATGGGAGTGAGCGTGGCCTCGATACCACACACTGCGTCGCAGCACTGCCTCACAACACATTGCCTTACACTACACTGCCTCTCACACTACACAACATACTACACTACACCCTCACACTACACATACTACACTGCACCCTCACACTACACTGCCTCTCACACTACACACTGCCTGGGACAGTAGAGTGGAGTACACAGACACACGTGGTGGTGCTTGAAGTTCGTCAACATTATCATCTCACACAAAAACACCAGCTTTCTCAGTGTCGTTCGTATCCAGGGCATGTACATTGTGCAACACACACTGCCACTACTACTCTTACTCGTGCTGGTTTGAACGTTTCTTGGTCCTGTTCATCGCTGCGGTGCCAGACGTGTGGCTACCTTTTATATTTGATTATTAGATTGAGCTTTTCGAGCCGAAGCTTCTAGTTGACCATGGCCGTCATGTCCATCCCGTGAGGGGCAACGCAAGAACATATGGATGCACGCTAGGCCTAGGAACTAGGCCCTAAATGGGGGCAACAGAAGTATATCTAAGCTTGGACCAGTAGGCCTGCAACAGTGCCCCTTCTTATGTTTATATACATGTAAAAATCTGTGTCATCTGTTGCAAAAAAAATTTAGGGTATTAGACTGTGGGGTTTTATTACTAAGATACCTTGATACACCACATAGATTAGGTTAAATTTTAATATTAATAAATGGATAAAAATCACGGTCATGAGCCCCGTAAAAAAAAAAATACCACGGGTGGGGTTCGAACCCGCGTAAGCCACTCTTCAACAACTCCAAGGCTGATGGACTGATTACCTCATCTTTTGCATATAGTTCTACTGTCTTCTAATCATGTCCTAGAATTTGTATTGATAAAGCCACTGGATGGCGAAACGTCTTCAAAAAAAAATACTCAGATGTTTCACATGTGTCTAATTGTTAGCAGTGACGACAAGAATAGTCACAGTACCGTGACTCTGGTAAACATATGACGTCGTTTAGGAGATAGAAGCGATATTCCCTTAGTCTGGCGGATGAAGGCTCGAGCCTCCGCCACGCCTTGCACTCAGTGACCCACACTGGTTTTGGGCTTCCCGGGAAGAAAATGAAAAATTCTTAAGAGAGGAAGTTTATGGGGAAGTTACGATCCGTCCTGTACCATTGTCAAGCCACAATTCAGCGAGGAAAAGTAGAGGACACAAGACAGGAGGAAGGGAAAAAGAAGGGAGTGATGGTGGTAGTAACGGCGGCGGCGGCGGCAGAGGCGGCGGCGGCAGAAGCAGCAGCAGCAGCAGCAGCAGCAACAGCAGTAGTAGTTAGTAGTAGTAACAACACTGATATTAGTAGCTGTTATAATGAGATACTAGCAGTGGTAGTACTAGTAGAAATAATAGTGTAGCAGAGGTGATGGAATTAGTAGTAGTAGTCGTACTAGTAAAATAGTAATACAAAAGAAGAGAGGAGCACTGCAGGATGCCTACTGGTCCACACTGGACAAGGACACTGATCAGAGTAATGAGAGAACATTACACATCTGTGGACGCCTTCAGACGTAATTTACACTGCTGGCTCCTAGGACCTGCAAAGTGAAAAGTACACGCGGTAAAAAGAACAATAAATTCATTAATAGAACATTCTCACCACTTAGGAATGAACTTTTACGTCTGACACTTAGAAGTGTAACTCGTACAAGAGGACCCAGTTTAAAGAGTCCGGGAGAACTGACACAGTGCACTACCCTAGTTGAGTGTTGAGGGAGAACTGGCGAGAGGGTTGCCAGCCCCCAGGTAAACATCTCTCTCCTAAATACTCAATCACAATAGTTTAAAGATTTTTTTAAAACATCGGCCGTTTCCCACCAAGGTTGGGTGATCCAAAAAAGAAAAACTTTCATCATCGGACGGAGTTTTTAGGGGACCTTATCAAACACCCAAACAATAACAATAACAATAACTTGTATGAGGTAAGATTGTCCAAACACTTACACATGCAAATAAAATAGATACGATACAAATAGACGGATCACCACTTCAGGGAACCTATTAGTAGAATATACAGTAAAGCAACCAACAAAATCAATCATGAAACCCTGTGTAGTATGCAAACAAACAAGCAAACGTTCCTCTGCATGGATTACATGCAACTTTTGTGGTAAATGCTGCCATGCCCCTTGTGTAGACATCCAAGACTCTACCACCCGAGATATTAAACAAGGGAAGTGTTTTTGGGTATGTCCAAATGAGACCGAACTGTGGAATAAAATCACATCGATATTAAAAGATGACAACACCAAATCGGACTTCATAAAAAACATGACAGCTTTCTATAACAGTTGGGAAAGTAAAAAATCAGGGCCAGATGGTGCTACCGCCCCTGGTACAGATGTTGAAATGGTAGCCAGTAAATTTAAGAATGGAGAAATAAATGATGGTGACCTGAAGAGGGACAGTAGCTCTAGTGAAATAAATGACGGGGAAACAGGTGTAGACAAGGACACACACAAAACAGTGGTACAAACTAGCAATACCACGGTAGATAGTAAACAAGGGGATG
>WNWK01027600.1:0-26140 GCA_009830355.1 Cherax destructor | reverse complement strand
GTTCAAGTAGATAAATGCAAGGTTCTGAAGCTCGGGAGTGTCCATAACCCAAGCACTTATAAGTTAAATAACGTAGAACTTAGCCATACAGATTGGAGAAGGACTTGGGGGTGATGGTAAGCAGCAACCTTAAATCAAGACAGCAATGCCTAAGCTACGTAATAAGGCAAATAGATTACTGGGATTTATATCAAGAAGTGTTAACAACAGAAGTCCAGAGGTTATATTACAGCTTTATACATCATTAGTAAGGCCTCACCTAGATTACGCAGCTCAGTTCTGGTCTCCATATTACAGAATGGACATAAATTCGTTAGAAAACATTCAGCGTAGAATGACTAAATTAATACATAGCATTAGAAATCTTCCTTACGAAGAAAGATTGAAGACCCTAAAATTACATTCACTTGTAAGACGTAGAATGAGGGGAGACATGATCGAGGTATACAAGTGGAAAATGGGTATTAACAAAGGGGATATAAGAACATAAGAACATAAGAACATAAGAAAGGAGGAACACTGCAGCAGGCCTGTTGGCCCATACTAGGCAGGTCCTTCACAATCCGTCCCACTAACAGAATATTTGCTCAACCCAATTTTCAATGCTACCCAAGAAATAAGCTTTGACAATTCTACCCACTCATGCGCGAGTCCCACTCAAATCCAACCCCTCTCACTCATGAATTTATCCAACCTAAATTTGAAACTACCCAAGGTCCTAGCTTCAATAACCCTACTAGGCAGACTGTTCCACTCATCAACTACCCTATTTCCAAACCAATACTTTCCTATATCCTTTCTAAATCTAAACTTATCTAACTTGAATCCATTATTGCGGGTTCTCTCTTGGAGAGATATCCTCAAGACCTTATTTATATCCCCTTTGTTAATACCCATTTTCCACTTGTATACCTCGATCATGTCTCCCTCATTCTACGTCTTACAAGTGAATGTAATTTTAGGGTCTTCAATCTTTCTTCGTAAGGAAGATTTCTAATGCTATGTATTAATTTAGTCATTCTACGCTGAATGTTTTCTAACGAATTTATGTCCATTCTGTAATATGGAGACCAGAACTGAGCTGCGTAATCTAGGTGAGGCCTTACTAATGATGTATAAAGCTGTAATATAACCTCTGGACTTCTGTTGCTAACACTTCTTGATATAAATCCCAGTAATCTATTTGCCTTATTACGTACGCCTAGGCATTGCTGTCTTGGTTTAAGGTTGCTGCTTACCATCACCCCAAGTCCTTCTCGCAATCTGTATGGCTAAGTTCTACGTTATTTAACTTATAAGTGCTTGGGTTATGGACACTCCCGAGCTTCAGAACCTTGCATTTATCTACATTGAACTGCATCTGCCACTTTTCTGACCACGAATTAAGTTTGTCTAAATCTTCCTGAAGTTCTATGACATCTATGTTTGAATCAATTATCCTACCTATCTTCGTGTCGTCGGCGAATTTGCTCATATCACTAGTAATTCCCTCATCAAGGTCATTGATATATATTATAAATAACAATGGGCCTAAGACTGATCCCTGTGGAACACCACTTGTTACAAGTCCCCATTCGGATTTAACCCCATTTATGCACACTCTCTGCTTCCTATAGGTGAGCCATGACTCGATCCATGACAGCACTTTTCCCCCAATGCCATGAGCTGCCACTTTCTTTAACAGTCTCTGGTGCGGTACTCTATCAAAAGCCTTACTAAAGTCTAAATAAACAATATCGAATTCTTTATCGTGATCAACAGCCTCAAAAGCTTTACTGAAGAAGGTTAATAAATTAGATAGGCAGGAACGGCCCCTCGTGAATCCATGCTGGGTATCATTAATCAAATTATGGTTATCTAGATGGCTTCTAATAATATCAGCTATAATTGACTCTAGTAATTTGCCTACAATAAGGTCTTGAGGATATCTCTCCAAGAGAGAACCCGCAATAATGGATTCAAGTTAGATAAGTTTAGATTTAGAAAGGATATAGGAAAGTATTGGTTTGGAAATAGGGTAGTTGATGAGTGGAACAGTCTGCCTAGTAGGGTTATTGAAGCTAGGACCTTGGGTAGTTTCAAATTTAGGTTGGATAAATTCATGAGTGAGAGGGGTTGGATTTGAGTGGGAATCGCGCATGAGTGGGTAGAATAGTCAAAGCTTATTTCTTGGGTAGCATTGAAAATTGGGTTGAGCAAATATTCTGTTAGTGGGACGGATTGTGAAGGACCTGCCTAGTATGGGCCAACAGGCCTGCTGCAGTGTTCCTCCTTTCTTATGTTCTTATGTTCTTATGGATCGAGTCATGGCTCACCAATAGGAAGCAGAGGGTGTTTCAAGCTTGGGTAGTTTCAAATTTTCAAGCTTGGGTAGTTTCAAATTTAGGTTGGATAAATTCATGAGTGAGAGGGGTTGGATTTGAGTGGGACTCGCGCATGAGTGGGTAGAATTGTCAAAGCTTATTTCTTGGGTAGCATTGAAAATTGGGTTGAGCAAATATTCTGTTAGTGGGACGGATTGTGAAGGACCTGCCTAGTATGGGCCAACAGGCCTGCTGCAGTGTTCCTCCTTTCTTATGTTCTTATGTGTGCATTAATGGGGATAAATCTGAGTGGGGATCTGTAACAAGTGGCGTTCCACAGGGATCGGTTTTGGGCCCGTTGTTGTTTATAATATATATAAATGACCTTGACGAGGGAATTACTAGTGATATGAGCAAATTCGCTGATGACACGAAGATAGGTAGGATAATCGATTCAGACGTAGATGTCACGGAACTTCAGGAGAAATACCCACAATATGTGTGGAAAAAGGACACGAGTACAACTAATGCGACATTTTTATTGTGGCAACGTTTCGCTCTCCAGGAGCTTTGTCAAGCCGTGACGTAACGCCTTGACAAATGCAAAAAAAATGTAGTTTAGATACAAGGAAATATTGTTAATCACAAAAGAAAGTCGCTAACATGTCTGAGTATTTTAGGTAGATTAATACTAATGCTTATCCAGTACTCTTAGTGGTCACCCAGTACTCTTGGTGGTCACCCAGTACTCTTGGTGATCACCCAGTACTCTTGTGGGTCATCCAGTACTCTTATAGGTCACCCAGTACTCTTATAGGTCACCCAGTACTCTTATAGGTCACCCAGTACTCTTGTGGGTCATCCAGTACTCTTATGGGTCACCCATTACTTTTGTTGGTCACCCAGTACTCTTGTGGGTCATCCAG
The DNA here is from genome assembly GCA_009830355.1 of Cherax destructor. NCBI lineage: Eukaryota > Metazoa > Arthropoda > Malacostraca > Decapoda > Parastacidae > Cherax > Cherax destructor. Next base: position 22,911 of record WNWK01027600.1, on the reverse strand, counting down.
TACTCTTGGGGTCACCCAGTACTCTTGGGGGTCACCCAGCACTCTTGGGGGTCATCCAGTACTCTTGGGGATCACCCAGTACTCTTGTGGGTCACCCAGTACTCTTGTAGGTCACCCAGTACTCTTGTGGGTTGGAAAAATAAACACATAAGCAGTATAATGTGATCCTTTATTGACAACGTTTCGCCCACGCAGTGGGCTTTATCGAGTCACAGACAGATCTACCTGGAAAATGAGCAACATAGAGATATATATAGGGTACAGTCAGGTGGAGAATGCTGGGTCAGATGGAGAAAGCTGCATGTGAGTCTTAAAAGTAGTGTGAAAACATAGTGTGACTTAAAGGACCTGCAGTGTACCATTCTTGAGTTCTAGGTGGGATAGCGTTGAAGAAGTTTCTTGGCAATAGGTTCAGCTATGTTGTAGAAGCCGTTGTTCTGGTTAACCAGAACAACGGCTTCGTAAGGAAGATTTCTAATGCTATGTATTAATTTAGTCATTCTACGCTGAATGTTTTCTAATGAATTTATGTCCATTCTGTAATATGGAGACCAGAACTGAGCTGCGTAATCTAGGTGAGGCCTTACTAATGATGTATAAAGCTGTAATATAACCTCTGGATATCTGTTGCTTACACTTCTTGATATAAATCCCAGTAATCTATTTGCCTTATTACGTACGCTTAGGCATTGCTGTCTTGGTTTAAGGTTGCTGCTTACCATCACCCCCAAGTCCTTCTCGCAATCTGTATGGCTAAGTTCTACGTTATTTAACCCCTCTCACTCATGAATTTATCCAACCTAAATTTGAAACTACCCAAGGTCCTAGCTTCAATAACCCTACTAGGCAGACTGTTCCACTCATCAACTACCCTATTTCCAAACCAATACTTTCCTATATCCTTTCTAAATCTAAACTTATCTAATTTGAATCCATTATTGCGGGTTCTCTCTTGGAGAGATATTCTCAAGACCTTATTTATATCCCATTTGTTAATACCCATTTTCCACTTGTATACCTCGATCATGTCTCCCCTCATTCTTCGTCTTACAAGTGAATGTAATTTTAGGGTCTTCAATCTTTCTTCATATTGCAGATTTCTAATGCTATGTATTAATTTAGTCATTCTACGCTGAATGTTTTCTAACGAATTAATATCCATTCTGTAATATGGAGACCAGAACTGAGCTGCGTAATCTAGGTGAGGCCTTACTAACGATGTATAAAGCTGTAATATAACCTCTGGACTTCTGTTGCTTACACTTCTTGATATAAATCCCAGTAATCTGTTTGCCTTATTACGTACGCTTAGGCATTGCTGTCTTGGTTTAAGGTTGCTGCTTACCATAACCCCCAAGTCCTTTTTGCAATCTGTATCGCTAAGTTCTACATTACTTAACTTATAAGTGCTTGGGTTATGGACACTCCCGAGCTTCAGAACCTTGCATTTATCTACATTGAACTGCATCTGCCACTTTTCTGACCAGGAATTGAGTTTGTCTAAATCCTCCTGAAGTTCTCTGACATCTACGTTTGAATCAATTATCCTACCTATCTTCGTGTCATTGGCGAATTTGCTCATATCACTAGTAATTCCCTCATCAAGGTCATTGATGTATGTATATTATAAACAACAACGGGCCTAAGACTGATCCCTGTGGAACACCACTTGTTACAGATCCCCACTCAGATTTAACCCCATTTATGCACACTCTCTGCTTCCTATTGGTGAGCCATGATTGATCCATGACAGCACTTTTCCCCCAATGCCATGAGCTGCCACTTTCTTTAACAGTCTCTGGTGCGGTACTCTATCAAAAGCCTTACTAAAATCTAAATAAACAATATCGAATTCTTTATCGTGATCAACAGCCTCAAAAGCTTTACTAAAGAAGGTTAATAAATTAGATAGGCAGGAATGGCCCCTCGTGAATCCATGCTGAGTATCATTAATCAAATTATGGTTATCTAGATGGCTTCTAATAATATCAGCTATAATTGACTCTAGTAATTTACCTTCAATTGAGGTCAGGCTTATTGGGCGGTATTTTGACGGTAGTGACTTGTCCCCTGCTTTAAAAATAGGAATTACATTAGCCATCTTCCACATATCAGACACTACACCTATTTGAAGAGATAAATTAAAAATGTTAGATATTGGTTCACAGAGTTCCATTTTGCATTCCTTAAGAACCCTTGCAGAAAGCTCATCAGGACCCGGCGATTTATTTTGTTTCAGTCGGTCTAGTGACTGTGATATTACATAATTTATCTTCTTCAGGGACACTATAAAAATTAATTACTGGGATATTATTAGTGTCTTCTTGTGTGAAAACCGAGAGAAAATAATTATTAAAAATAGAGCACATATCAATCTCCTTGTCAGTAAGATGCCCAGAGTTATTTTTAAGGGGACCTAGCTTATCCCTAACTTTTGTTCTATAAACCTGGAAAAAACTTTTTGGGTTAGTTTTTTAATCCCTAGCAACTTAAATTTCATAGTCCCGGTTAGCTTTTCTTATACCCTTTTTAATGTCCCTCTTAATGTCAGTATACTGATTTATAAGATGACCTTCACCTCTATTTATGCGCCTATAAATTCCTTTCTTCTGCCCTAAAAGATATTTGAGCCTATTATTCATCCATTTTGGGTCATTTCTACTTGATCTAATTTCTTTATACGGGATAAATGTTCTTTGGGCAGCCTGTATAGTGTTAAGAAAGCTGTCATATTGATAGCTCTCTTCGTTACCCCAGTCCACAATTGATAAGTGTTCTCTAAGCCCATTATAATCTGCTAAGCGAAAGTCTGGGACTGTTAATAATTATCCCTACTATCATACATACATTCAATGCTAAAGGTAATTGACTTGTGGTCACTTGTGCTGAGTTCCTCAGTAATTTCTAAATTATTAACAAGAGATTCCTTGTTTGCCAGAACCAAGTCAAGTAGGTTATTTTTCGTTGTAGGTTCTGTCACAAACTGCTTCAAAAAACAATCCTGAACTACTTCTAAAAAGTCGTTAGATTCTAAATTCCCTGTCAAGAGATTCCAATCAATCTGACTAAAGTTAGTCTCCTAGAATTACTACGTTATTTATTGTGCCTTGTGGCGTTAACAATTCCTCCCAGAGTAGTCTCCTTTGTTCCCTATCTAAGTTTGGAGAACGATATATCACGCCTAAAATCAATTTTTCACACCCCTCTGAAAATTCTATCCAGACAGACTCTGCATGTATTATTTCAGACTTTATGCCCATTTTTATGCAACAGTTTAAATGATCACAGACATAGAGTGCCACCCCACCCCCCTTCCCGATACTTCTGTCTACTTGGAACAATTTAAAACCCTGGATGTGACATTCAGCAGGCATGTCCTGATTTTTCATATTAAACCACATCTCAGTTATTGCAAAAACATCAATATTACCCTTCCTGCTCATTTCTGTTTTTTTCACTATACCTATTACTGTCCTTGTCATCTAGTGCCACTGGCTTTCCAGTATCCCCCTTATTTTGCCTATTACTAGTTCCCCTAGAACTCATAATATTACTACACTGGTATTTCACTGTTTTTCCCCCAAAACCCATACCACTAACAGCCCTAACAGCTCCCTCCACTGCAGTTGGCAGTGCCCCCACCCCAGACCTAGATATGTGAACCCCATCCCTGGTATACATGTCATTTCTGCCATAGAAGAGGTCCCAGTTGTCAATGAATGTTACTGCATTTTCCTTACAGTATTTGTCCAGCCAGCAATTGACACCAATTGCCCTGGACAACCATTCATTTCCAAGTCCTCTCCTTGGCAAAATACCACATATGACAGGGTTCCCACCCTTCTTCCTGATTATGTATATTGCTGACCTATACCTGCTAGTCAGGTCCTCACTCCTATGTCTGCCAACATCGTTGCCTCCAGCACTGAGACAGATAATAGGATTGCTCCCATTACCTCTCATGATGTCGTCCAGATGGCTAACAATATCCTCCATACCAGCCCCAGGAAAGCAAACCCTTTGTCTCCTACTTCTATCTTTCAAGCAGAAGGTCCTATCCATGTACCTAATCTGACTATCCCCAACAAGAACAATGTTCTTACCTTCCTTGGTGCCGTTCGTCGTGATGTTCCCAGTAGTCGACTCAGATTCATCGGGTAGCATGGAGAATTGGTTTGATGTTTCCACAACAGTTTCCTGGATCTTCGTTGATTCTACCTCTCCATCCATCCTCTTGATCCTTAACTTTGTCCCATGCATTCCAGCCACTGTCCAGGTTCCTTTCTTGGCTTGAGGATTCTCAACAGGAGGATTACTACGAATCCTCTTGTTTTCCTCAGTCAGTCGCTGTATCTCAAGCTTAGCTACCCTCAGTTCTTCCTTTAGCTGCTGGTAGATTAGCTCATGAGAGAACATCTTGTTTAGATTCACAGAGAGCACACAAGACACGTCTTCACAGAGCTAAGTACTACTCACATTATCATGTCATTGGTGTCAGCTATGGTCTGTATAAGTTGTATGATGTACTGGTAGAAATAAACATTATTATTATTCAGAGTATTTCGTAATGGTGTGTGTCTGGGGTATACCACTACAGCCACTCACAGCTCTTGTGGGCCACCCAGTACTCTTATAGGTCACCCAGTACTCTTGTGGGTCATCCAGTACTCTTGTGAGTCACCCATTACTTTTGTGGGTCACCCAGTACTCTTGTGGGTCATCCAGTACTCTTGGGGGTCACCCAGTACTCTTGGGGTCACCCAGTACTCTTGGGGGTCTGTGTTGTGGGGGTTCTTGCGTAGATTTGGTAATATATATAAAGATGAGATTGGTTTTGGTAGCGTTTAATGGACCGTTGATATATGGGAGCTGAGAGCCTAGGCCTAATGTCGTCCGGCTGCACTGCCTAACTGGGTGGAACTGACTCACTGGTGAGCGGGCACTTGGGCATTCAAAAAGGGACGGCCTATGATTGGCTAACACAAGATCACATGGTGATCACGTGAACAGCTATGGTGTAGCTGTTAGAAATACGAACCGTACAGCTCGGGCATGCTACGTATGGCGTCTCGACATACAACTATACAAACTAATTACAACAGGCGTACGACTCTCAGCTGATTCTATACAATGTCAAAGTACACAACAGTACTCTTGGGGGTCACCCAGTACTCTTGGGGGTCACCCAGTACTCTTTGGAGTCACCTAGTACTCTTGGGAGTCATCCAGTACTCTTGGGGGTCACCCAGTACTCTTGGGGGTCACCCAGTACTCTTGTGGGTCACTCAGTACTCTTCGTGGTCACCCAGTACTCTTCATGGTCACCCAGTACTCTTCGTGGTCACCTAGTACTCTTCTAGGTCACCCATTACTCTTGGTGGTCACCCAGTACTGTTGTATGACCGGGACAGTACCGGAGAACCATATTATTATTACACACTATTTAATATAAATAATAATAATAATATTTTTATTTCTACATGTACAAGGTATACAGACTATAGCTGACACCAATGACATACTACTATATAGAAAGTCCCTTGTTATGCTGAGCATTTCTAGAAAATTAGGTCAATTTTGTCCCAGTATGCGACCCACACCAGTCCACTAATACCCAGGTACCTATTTTACTGATGGGTGAACAGGTACAACTGGTGTAAAGAAACATGCCCAGTGTTTCCATCCTTGTCAGGAATCGAACCCGGACCCTCAGCATGTGAAGCGAGAGCTTTGTCACCACTAGACGTAGGTTATTGAGTAGGAGTTTGTTTTAAATACATTGGAACCTCCGTGTTTGAACTTACAGTGGACCCTCGACTTTCGGTCCAATTTTCCCCGCCAACCAGTCATTCCCTCGACTATTGGTCCGGGTACCAGACCTGTCTGCCTGCCCGCGCAGGCGTCGTGAGCCAGTCTAGCATTGTTTACCATTGAGAGAACATTTCCCAGCGCGCTCATTTGAACATTTCACAATAAATTTATTGTGTTTATTGCTGGTTTAGTGATTGTCACTGTGAAATAAGTCACCATGGGTCCAAAGAAGCTTCACAAGTCGGTAAAGGCTATAGCACCAGCCAGCGATAAAATGTAGCAAGAAAGTTAAGCAATTAAGCGATAGAAAATGACGACACGAACCTTAACTCCTACATTGTTGTTTGAGGAATATAGGGGCACTGACAAGAGCGCCACCCTCTGACACCATCTCCTCCAAGATAAGTGTAAATATTTCTTATTTATATAAGTGTGAATATTTCTTATTTATAAATTAAAGTGTAAATATTTCTTATTTATGAATTAAAGTGTAAATATTTCTTATTTAAAAATTATGTACATTGTTTGTGTGAATAGTGGTGATGGCCTGCTGCTGCCACCCACCACGGCTTATGGTCAGTGGCCCTAATAAACCCAACAACAACAACACACTACCACCAGTCCTTACATTCGTAATGACATGTTTTATTCATTCTAGAGTTTATATCATGTTTCTATGTTATTAATATTATTTATTATGTCATATTAGATGAATTGTGCTAGATAAATAAGCTGTAGAGTTGATATTATTGTCATATTGAAGACTATCTTGTCCTGCCTCCAAACAAACTCTCCCGACTCTCTCATACACCAACAAAAGTCTTCAATAAAGGTAAAATTGATTTAACTGTTCATTTGTCCATTAAAGTTAGTGCTTTATATTTATTTCTTATTGTTTTCTGTATGTAAAACTATAGTATTTATTCTTTAAAAAAATGAATTTTCGGTGAATATTTTTGGGTGGAAATGGATTAATTGTATTTACATTATTTGTTATGGGAAATAAGGGTTCGACTTTCGAACAATTCGAGTTAAGGTCTAGCTCCTGGAATGAATTATGACCGAAAGTCGAGGGTCAACTGTAATTGGTTCCTAGGTGGTGTTGGAACTGGGAAAAGTTGCCAGGCTTAATCATCCTCACACACTGGAGGTTATACAGAGAATGATCGCAGTCAGCAGGGTTTGAACCCAGTACAGGAAGACTGGCAAGGTTCCCAAGTGAAGCTCAACACTGCTCGGCCACAGATTCCTCAAAACCTGGGTAGCCTGGTGTACAAGCCATGTTTCTTCCCAGGCTGGACACATCAGTGGTCCTTGTCAGTCTTCCTGTAGTGGCCTCGACTCCTGCTGACTGATGATCTCTCTCTGTATACATCCCCTTGTTTCCACCTGGTACACTGATATAGGAATCTCTTGTGAGGTCAGAACACTGGAGGATGTTGAACTGACTCTTCCTAAAGTCTCTGAGGGTCAGGTCAGTGTCAGAAGTCTCTTTAAAGCACCTTTGGAACAAGTGAATTGTAAACAAATGAGTTCGCACACCAGAAAAATGACCAGGTCAGTTTATTCTGAACAAAATTGTTCGGACTCTAGTTTGTTTGAGCTCTGGTACGTTCGAACACCGGGGTTCCACTGTATACGAAAAGTGAGGCCTGGTCATGGACTGGGTCGTGAGGTCGTTGACTCCCGAAACAAGCTCCAGGTATACTCCAGGAATATTCCAGGTATATCAGGTATATTCCAGGTATACTCCAAGAATATTCCAGGTATACTCCAGGTATATCAAATATACTCCAGGTACATATACATTAATACAAAAAATTACCAGGACTCCAGTTATATGATTTAAGGTGTTAAGTAACTCAGTATAAATGAACGTTTGTTGGACATACCTGGAAGGAGATTTGGGGGTCAACGCCCCCGCGGCCCGGTCCATGACCAGGCCTCGTGGTGGATCAGGACCTGATCAACCAGGTTGTTACTGCTGGCCGCACGTAAACCAACGTAGAAACCACAGCCCGGCTGGTCAGGTACTGACTTTAGGTGCCTGTCCAGTGCCTTCTTGAAGACAACCAGGGGTCTTGAAGGCAGCCAGGGGTCTTGAAGACAACCAGGGGTCTTGAAGACAACCAGGGGTCTTGAAGACAGTCAGGGGTCTTGAAGGCAGCCAGGGGTCTTGAATACAACCAGGGGTCTTGAAGACAACCAGGGGTCTTGAAGACAACCAGGGGTCTTGAAGACAACCAGGGGTCTTGAAGACAACCAGGGGTCTTGAAGATAGCCAGGGGTCTTGAAGACAGTCATTCCCACCTTGTTAACACAGCCATCTACGTATTATTATACACCATAGGGAGGTTAGTATGGGCCACCACTGTGACCACAAATGCGGGTTTTTACAGACGACTTGTGTCGGATTTTTTTATTTTATTTTATTTAAAACAGACATTATACATACACACAAATCAATATGACCTTATAACCAGTACAGGATATTACAATAATACAACCAAACACCCATGTGTATAAACGCACATGAATCTCGGCTTCAAAATTCCAAGTAAAAAAAAAAAACTCACCATCCGAATACAATGAAACACGAATACAATGAAACACGAATACAATGAAACACGAATACAATGAAAGCCAAATACAATGCAACATACTGACAATATAAAAATACATATCATTGGCATCATGAACTATTCTAACTGCCAGTAAGAACAACACATAATTTATTTAATATCATAATCGAGAACTATAAAAACATGACCCCCACCCCCCCTTCAACCTCACCTACCCTAAAAGAAATCTGCACACTAAATGTGCCTATTCCCATAACAATCATGAGATTTTTTTTTTTTTTTAATATTTAATGTAAACGAAATATACAAAATACACACATCAATATGACACCTTATATCAAATATGGTTATCACAAAAAACAAACCAACAACCGAACGTACAAACATCCGCAAACTATGGAAAAACATACAATGCAACGTTCTGACAATAAGCACTTAACAATATATAACTTACATATTTAGTCACCTCCTACGTTACTTACTGCCAAAGAAGCACAAACACGTTATGTATTTAATAACACAATGGAAATGCATAAAAACTTGACCCTTCCCCCTAAAGTCCCACCTACCCTAAGGAGACCTACACAGTACCTTTTACTATTACATTCATCATGAGGAAACATTTGGTAAAATAATTTTAATAATGTATATTATTATAACCAAATGTGAACATTGAAACCCACACTCTCACCACCTCACTATCTCATTGTGACTGACACAAAACATTGGGAAACAATTATGACAAATGTCGAACTACATTGGCCATTCTTTCGTCTGTACACAACCTTGAACATTAATATACATAATATATGAACATTAATGTATACTGAAACATACAACATGATCAGTATACTGAGGGAATGACATGAATACATATAACCAGAATCATGATTTTTCCTTTGTATATATATATAATAAACGGGAAAGAACAGACTATAACCAAACTATTATAGGTGAAACATCAGGTGTATACATCTAAATGCATATATAAGTCCTCACATACACTTATGTATGCCAGACCTTACCAGGTACCCATGTGCCAGACAAACCCCCATTGCTTGCCTCTGACACCTTCCTACCATTAACTCCCTCCCCACGTCAAGGTCACCGATACATTCTCCAAACGCCCCATAACCCCCCGCCCTCTCCCTCCCCCCTCTCATACTCATGCATACCTCCTAATCAACACATACTCTAAACCAAACCTTCCCCCTGAAGACCAACCCCTTTCGTACCATTCCCATCCCTCCCCCCCAATAAAGTCCCCATTGTCAACTGCCTATACCCCAATGAAAACCCCAGCTCCCATGCCTGACCGTAAAGTCCTTGATTCCTGCATTTTGTTCTAAAGAATCGTGCTGCAAGAGCCCGGATTCTCCCCTCGCCCCGAACCTCCCTCATACCCCAAGTTACAAAAATATAATCCAAAACCAGATACATAACCACACGCCTAACACCCTCAGGACTACCCGCAACATCTAAACTTAAAACTCGCAACACAGACAACCCTCCTCCCCCCACCTCCCTGATTATCCCACCGAACCACTCTCAAATCCTCGCAAAAATATATAACATGAAAAGCCGTTTCCAAAATCCCACAGCGCTGGCATAGCCCGTCCTTTATTAGACCCATTACGAAAAATTGAGCTATGGATGCCAATATATTATGCAGAAACCTAAACCCCGTTTCCCGCATCCTGGCCAGCAATTTTAACCTTTTTAACCAAAACCACGTAGCCTCCCAATCATACTTTGGATAAGCTGCCACCCCCTGTATCTCCAACTCACCAGTTCCAACCCTATCAAGCACCTTAACCCGCATTTTCCGCAGTTCCGAGACTACTATGAGATGTCGCAAGAGTGCCTCACAAACCTGAAGATCCTTACCATGCCACCACTGCCTGCTCTCCCTCATAACCCTGTCCACTCTCACCCCTCCCCTCCCTCCCCTCGCCAAAAATTCCTGCCTCACGTAAATCCCCATCAATCGCCTCCTCAGAGGTATCAATCCCATGCCTCCTCTTGCCACCCTAGTCATAACCACTCCCTCTCGCAACCAATGTCTTCCAAACCCCAAATAAAACAAAAAACACTCTTTTGCAGCCGCCAAATATCCTCTTCCATGAGAGGATAAACCGCAGCTACGAACCACAACTTACTGTAAACCAATGCATTTACCACAATGACCCTTTGCAAAAGAGTTATCTCCCCCGGCCTCCATCCTGCCATCCTACCCACAGCTGCCTCTATCATCGCAGAAGAATTAAACTCCCGTGCAACTTGCGGCACATTACAAAAAACAACACCACAAATTTTTATCCTATCCACTATATTCCATCCAAACCTCTGACCCAATGCCCCCCACCCAAGTTCCCACCTCTAACAATTTCGATTTTGCCCTATTTGCACTCATCCCAGTAGCCAACCCAAAAATCTCTATCATCTTATTAACAGTGCCCAGCCCCTCTAAGCTTCCCACCAAGATAGTGGTGTCATCAACATACCCGACGATACCCGGGGCACATTCTGGGTCCCCTCCCCCTCTCTCACACCCTCCTGCACCAATCTATAGAAGGGATCCTGCAGACATCCGAACAGGAGCTGCGACAAGGGACACCCCTGTCGCAGCCCCCGTCCCATGCCCACCACGGTCCCCACCCTCCCGTTCACCTGAACTCTCACCTGTGCCCTGCCATAAAGCGTCTCCACCCACTCCACTACCTCCTCCCTAAACCCCTGTTTCAATAATATGCCCTGCAACATCTCCCTATTCACGCTGTCATAGGCAGTTTCCCAATCCAACCCCACGACTCCTTCCCCTCCCTACCTTCAACAAACCCTTTTATTCTATGGTGCCCCTCCCTCATACTACGTCCAGGAACTCCGTACTGCCCTCCCTCTAAAATATTATTTAATACTTTCTTCATACGATTCACCAAAATAGCGCAAAAATCTTATAGTCAGCACATAGTAAAGTTATCGCTCTATATCCCTTTAATGTCCCGCAACCCCGGCCCTTGGGTATTAAAACCACTATCTCTGTTCGCTGCTCCTCACTCATACATCCCATTGACTTCATACCATTGAAAACCCTCACCAATACCTCTCGCAAAACCTCCCAATGAGTCACATAGAAGTCACCCAAAATCCCGTCCAAACCCAGTGTCTTCCCAAGTTTCTGTCCCTGCACCGCCTGCCATACCTCTTCCTCAGTAATACATGCCTCCAAACCTGTTTCTGTCCTCCTGACTAATCCTCTCTAAGATGCTACCTAAAACGAAACCACATGCCTCCTGATTATATAACCCCTTCTGCAACTTTCTCTGAAACCATCTATCTGTATAGCAACTCATGCCCTCAGTGTTACGTATCACCTGACCACTCCTATACCCATCTAAGTCCTCATCCACTGTTAAGGACATAATCGTCATGCCCTTCCGTCGTTCCCGAAATTTACCCAATACCATAGGTGAGGGTTTATCCCCCCATAAAACATCCTCCAATCCCCCTCTAACCCTAATGGCATGAAAATTTTCATTTTGAATCTCCCTTAATTGGCCCCGCAGTTCATCGATCTCATTCTGCGGGTACCTCTCCCACCCCTTATAACACTCCCGCAACTGCTCCTCCAAATACCTCTGCTTCCCATACCTCAACTTCCCATCCTCAGACCCCATCCACATGTAAAATCCCCTTATTGCCACCTTTGCTCGTGTATCCCACCATTTCACAACATCCTCGATACCATTACCCCCACCCCACAATCTTCCCCACCATTCTTCAAAAACCTCATGATGTCTCTCACCCTGCAGCAAACACACATTCAATTTCCAATAACTAGGATAAATCTTAACTGCACCCTCCCATCCTAACTCAACCAAAACACCTCTATGATCTGAAAAACCCATCTCCACACAGAATGCACTGCCCACCTGTATATCCCGCATTACATAAACCCGATCAAGCCGTGCCGCGTATCCTCTCCATACAAAGGTGTGTTCCACGTTCCACCCCCACCCCGTACCACATCCACCACCCCCACTGCCCCCAAAACCTACCTTAAGGCATCCAACATACATCCTGCCCCTCTAGGCTCGACATCCTTCCCTCTAATTATACAATTCCAATCACCTGCTACAATAGTAACCATAGGAAGGCCCCTTAAGGCGTAGATTAAATCATTACGAACAAAATCCTCCTTAACCCTACGATCATTGCACACCAGCATGTACACCCCAACAAAACACACCTGAATATCCCCCCACTCACCTTCCACCCTAACAATTCTACCCCCTCCCCCTCCTCCCATGTCCTCAGATGAAAAGGGCTGGTCTCCCATACCCCCACCATCACCCCTCCCTTTAAATGCCCAGAACCTCCTGTATATAACCTATAACCTTTCAACATTAATTCCCTTCCACACCTATAATTATGCTCCTGTAGGAAGCATACGTCTACATTCATACGTCTCAGTGTTGCCTCCACCCATTTCCTCTTAACCTCCGCTCGGAGGCCATTGACATTCATATTCAAACACTTGAATTCTGCAATGGGGGTTTTCCTCTCGGCCTCACGGATCCTGGCTCCACAGTCTTGAAAGTACCACCAAACCCTCGGCTCTCCTTTCCATTTCTACCTCCACCTTTCCCCTTGGCTCCCCCTTTCCCTCCCTTAGCTATGTCCACCCAGGTCTTTTTACTGGACCTCTGTCCTGGTGTAATCACATCGTCGTCAGCCTCACCACTTGGCCTCTTACGTGACTCACTCTCAAACTCCATGACCCCCTCCCCCGGAGACGTATGCACCTCCACTTCTGCAACAACCACTGACCTGCAGTTGACCACTTCAGCACCATCAACACCCACACCCCCTGACTCTCCACATCTCCATCCGATTCCACTACCGTACTCTGCAACTCTCCCGGCAATGGACTATCCAGAATCCTCCTCAGGTCCTCAAGACTGGGGTCCGGGAACTCAGTCCCATCCTCCAGTGGACTTCTTTCAGGGGTGACCCCTGCCGCCTCCATAGTCTCACTCGGAGACTCCAGGGGCAACGTCAACATGGCCTCCTCACTCGCTTCAACAGCATCACTCCATTTATCAATTCCCGCAGCATTCGCCATTATATCTTCTACCACAGGTGTCGCTAACAGCACCTGTTCCTCTCGGGCACCTGGCTCTGTCCGCACGTCATCCTCACCTCGAGTCCCATTGTATGGGCCCGTCGCCAATCACACGTTGCTGCCATATGCCCAGTGCCACCGCATAGTCGACATGTCCTCTGCTGTCCTGCATACGTCACGTACACCTGGGTACGGAATGCCTCCATCACAACAAAAGACGGTATTTGCCGCCTCAGGGTCATTTTAAGGGAGAACGACCCCTCTGGCATTCCTGCATATGGCCCATGGGCCCATCTCCCTATGGTGGCAGCATGGATGACCCCATACTGGCAAAATACCTGTCTGATGTCTACCTCGTCGGCTTCAAAAGGAATATTCTTGATCCGTATCCACAAGTAGTGCGCCGACGCATCCCAAAGACGTACCTCCAAGTTTGTGTTGATTACGATGTTCTTCTGATACCTGTCGACGATTCCATTGTAGACACTGCCGGATGCAAACTTGACAAAAACCCTAGCAGATCCATTCAGGGATATCCCGTAAATGTCCTCTGTAGATATCCCGTATGTGTCTCTCAAAATTAAAGGCAAGAGAACGTCGGCATTGCTGGGATACACGGCTCCCTGCAGCAAATCAATGCATACAGTATGTACTCGTCGCCAGCATCCATCCGCCATCTTGTAGAAAATCAAAGTTCTCTGACTCCACCAGGGAGCTCTGTACGCACGTCCGTTCACCACCAAGGCTGGGGAACGACTGGTATTGTGTGGGATTAGTACAGAATGAGGGTATCAGTCCTGCTGCCTACAATACAGTTTCCTCTGTATATGACTGAAGAATCACGATTGCAAACAAACCATACCATACATAGAGAGTTGCCTTCTGAATGTCACATAGAAGGCTATAAATTATGCCACACTGATAGGGTCAACAGGAAGGGTGGTGGAGTAGCGGTATATGTCAGAGACAGTTTAAACTGTTGTGTTAGACAAGATATAAAATTAGAAGCGTCAGCCACTGAATCTGTTTGGTTACATCTTCTTGAGGGCCGTGTAAAACTTATCTTGGGTGGGATTTACAGGCCCCCAAATCTTGATAGGGAGTGCTGTAAACTTCTATGGGATGAAATTCGTAAGGCATCTACATATGAAAATGTTGTGCTAATGGGAGATTTCAAAATTAGACAAATTGGCTGGAGCAATTTGACAGGAAATTTAGAGTCAAGTGACTTTCTTGATACGATTCAGGATTGTTTTTTGAAACACTTGGTGACAGAACCAACTAGAGGAAATAACCTGCTAGACTTGGTTCTTGCCAGCAGGGAATCGCTAATTAATAATCTTGAGGTTAATGATGAGCTTGGAGAAAGTGATCACAAATCACTCAGTTTTAATATATCATGGAATTACCCTAATAATGGCAATCAAGTCTCTGTCCCTGACTTCCGCTTGGCTGATTTCATAGGACTGAAAAATTACCTGGGTGGGCTGAACTGGAATGACCTGACAGTGGGTCAGGTAGGTGGTGATTGCCAATATGACGTTTTCCAGAGAATAGTTCTAGCTGATCAGACAACTTATGTTCCTAATAGGGAAATCAGATCAAAAATGATCCTAAATGGATGAACAATAGATTAAAACATCTCATTGTCTCATTGGTCAAAAGAGAGGCATATATAGGCGAATCAAAAGAGTAGAGGGGCAATTAAGTAATCAATATATTCAGTTAAAGAGAGAAATAAAAAAGGAATAAGAAAAGCAAAAAGAGACTATGAGGTTAAAGTTGCAAGAGAATCGAAGACTAACCCAAAAGGATTTTTTCAGGTATACAAAAGTAAGATTAGGGACAAAATAGGCCCACTCAAAAGTTACTCAGGTCAGCTCACCGTCAGTGATAAGGAAATATGTATAATTTTTAACACTTACTTCCTCTCAGTTTTTACACAGAAAGATACTAGCGATATTCCAGAAATAATAATTTATGTAGAACAGGACGATAGTAAACTATGCATGATTAGGGTCACAAGTGACATAGTCCTTAGACAAATAGATAAATTAAAACCTAACAAATCCCCAGGCCCTGATGAACTGTATGCATGGGTTTTAAAGGAATGTAAAGAGGAGCTTAGCAAACCTATGGCTAATCTTCCTCTTTAAGGGGGGCTCCTTGTCGTGGTAAAGAGGCTATCGGTCTGAGGAATTGGACCTCTTGGTCTTCTTCCTCAGACCGAACCTAATTACCCCCCAATCCCCCCTCCCTTTTCCCATCTTCCCCATCCTCCCTTTACCCTTTCCTCCTCCTCCTCCTCCTCATCCCTCCCTTATTTCCTTCCCAGTTTTGCCCTGGCAGCTTCTCTCCTCAGGCATTCTAGTCCCTAGGTAGGGGGAAGGGTATCGTAGTCCATCCCATTCCGTTGAGGTCCTTGGCGGTGGTGTAGTTTGCCGTGGAATCTGGATCGCCTGGGGATGTCCCGATCCCTCTCCGGTCACCCGGGGGGTGGCTTTGGGTATCTTTCGGGCGACAGGTGTATCTCTGGAGGCCACCTTTCGGATTCTGGGGTGGTGGCCGAAGGTGGTATGCTTTTGGCGGATATCCGGCCGCCCTCTTTTGTCCGCCGAGATGGCTCGGTGGATGTGAGGTTGCTATCCCAGATTGCTGGTTTACTGGCATGAAGGGTAGGGTATGGCACGGGTTCCATGCAGCATCTGCACTACTTGCGGTGTTGAGGTCCTCTTGGGCACGGAGGGGATTTGCGCTCCTTTCATTCCTCCTAGGACCTATTCCTCCACGTTCCCCCTTTTTTATTCTTTTTTATTTTTATTTTATTTTCTTCTTTCTTTTTTTTCTTAAAAATAAAAAGAAAGAAGTAACCTAACCATGGCTGACCCAATCCATGAACCCACTACCCCGGGCCCCTTCCTGATACCGCACCCAGTACTGACCCTGCCTCGTTAACGGATGACTCTTTGGACACCTCTCATGCCCTGTACCTCTTGCTGGTGCTGGTTCGTCACCTGCTTCAGGTACCAGGGTCCCGACTGGCCCTTTCGATACGTCTGACCTTCGCTCTTCTCTGACCTTGATTCCGGCTTCTCCTCGACGGTGCGGCAATTTTCGAATCGCTCGCCCGTCTCCCATCGGACCACCCTGGTCCCACACAAAACGACCAAGACCCACACATGACGATTCGACACTCCTTCTCGTTCATCGCAGAAACGACCAGCTCGTCACGCACTCCCCTTAAACTCTCTGTTTCAAACTACTCAATGGACAAAGTTTTTACTCTGTCCAACTTCTCCTAATACCTATCTTTCAGACCATAGTATTGGTAAGGCTCTGCTACGCCATGTTGGTCAAAACATCTCATTTCACGCTCTCAAGAGCGGCACTCGCATCATCAGGTCCAGAATGCTGGCCAAGCTCGAGATCTTCTCTTCTTATGACCATTGACAATACACCTGTTACTATTGACAAGCACCATTCCCTCAATTCTTGTTGTGGTTCTGTCATTTTGCCCCACACCATTGTCCAACGGAATTTCCAGACATGTGGTGATGACATTTTCGAGCAGCTTGAGCTCCAAGAACTCCCTATCCTTAAAGTTGACACTTTTGTCCTCCCAGCCAATAAGCGAAGACGTTATCCTTGCAATATAGCTCGTTTAACGTTTGACTGCCGAGAACTGCCACCTTCGGTCTACATTGCAGGTCAAAGTTTACAAGTTCGAAAGGTGACCCTACACCGCAGCAGTGTAGAAACTGCTGGCGTTTTGGTCATCCAGCAAAATATTGCAGGTCCATGGCCGAATGCCCAGTCTGTGGTGCTGACGACCATGCCAGTTCTTCTTGTACTCTACCTCCCTCTTGCCTTAACTGTCATGAGGCACATCCTTCATATTCTCGCCGTTGTCAGGTTTACCTGAATGAGCGGGAAATCCGTTGTCTCAAAGAGGCGGAAGGCTTCTCCTATGCTATGGCTGTCTCTCATCTTCGCCTTCAAGGGAAACTTCCCCGTATTTCTTATTCTCGCATTGCTAAACGTCGCCCCGCTTCTGGGGTCCCAACTTCCACGGCTTCCTCTGTGGTTGCCTCATCCTCCGTCACCCCTGTCTCGAATCCTTTTGATGTTCTTGGCTCCGAGGTCCCTACCTTGGCTTCCCATACTATCCACACTCCTTCCTCTATTCACTCGCACAGTTCTGAGTCTACACGTCCTCGTCCTACACCTAAACCTCAGCGCCCCCCCTCTTATAAGCCTGGCAAAAAATCCCTATTGCCAGGTTCTTCGCCTCCGACTAGTTCTGTAACGTGTGTGGAGGTTCATCCTCCTCCTCATACTCTACCTTCATCCCCTGTCCCCTCCCAAGTCCCTACGACAGTTCCCTCTTCTACCTCCTCGTCCTCTACTTTAGTACAGTCTATTGACTCCCCGATAGTTTCTTCCATTTCTAATGTAGTCTCCCATTCTGCATCTTTGACTTCCGAAACACTGGAAGCTATTGCAGAATATATTTCAGAGACTGGGCCGATGATGGACACTACCCATCTGAGGTTCCTAATCTCTCTTCTTCGTCTCAATCCCCTCTTCCTTCACAACGTCCTCCTCCCTCTCTGATTACAGGTCTTCTGCTGCCTCCACACGTGGACTTTTCTAACCCTAGTCCATAGCTTCCTCTCACTACCACTTCTATCTTTTTCTCCATAAATCATGGCTTATTTGCAGTGGAATATCCGAGGCCTCAGGGGTAACAGGGGTGAGCTTCAGGTGTTGCTCTCCCAGTTTTTCCCTATTGGGGTCTGTTTGCAAGAACCCAAACTACAATCCACTGTTATCAGGCCCTTTTCAGGCTATAATTTGTTATATTCATCGGATCCTCTTTCCGATGGAACCTTTAACGAAAGTGCCTCCTTATACACACTGGTGTTCCATACCGATCAGCTCTATGTCCCTTCTTCCTTACATTACACAGCAGCCCGTATCCACTTGAATAAGTGGTATACACTATGTTCTTATATCTCTCCTTCGCAGGCATTGTCTATCCCAGATGTTGATTTTCTGGTTTCTTCCTTACCGCCACCCCTTCTATTACTTGGCGATTTTAACGCACACCACTTTCTCTGGGGAGGGTCGCACTGTGACTCCCGTGGCATTCAGTTGGAGGCATTTCTTGCTTCTCTTCCCCTCCATGTTTTAAATACGGGTACTCCTACCCATTTTGATCCCCGAACTCATTCTTTCTCCTGCATCGATCTTTCCATCTGCTCTTCATCAATTGTTCTTGACTTCACCTGGTCTGTCCTCCCGGACTTACATGACAGCGATCATTTCCCAATTATCCTAAAGTCCCCTCTGTTTTCTCCACCTCCTCATAGCCCACGCTGGCAATTTGACCGGGCGAAATGGGACCTTTACGCACATCTTACTGCCTTTCATGAGGTTCCTACCTCGTCCTCCATTGATGAGGTTTTACATCTCTTTTCGTCCTCCATCTTCACAGCGGCTTCACATTCTATTCCTCAAACCTCGGGCAAGCATCCTCAGAAGTGCGTGCCTTGGTGGTCTCCTACTTGTGCTCGGGCAGTGCGTTTGAAACGCGCTGCATGGGGCAGGTATCGGTATAACAGAACCACAGAGAGACTCTTGATTTTAAGCAGAAGAGAGCTATTGCTCGCCGTGTCATACGTGATGCTAAACGCACTTGCTGGCGAGATTACGTTTCTACTGTCACTTCGGCTTCCTCGATGAGTGCAGTCTGGAAGAAAGTGCGGAAATTGAGTGGTAAATTCTCCCCCGACCCGGCTCCTGTTCTTCAGGTTGCTGGTGTCGATATAAACACACCCTCTGCCGCTGCCACTGAAATTGGTAATCATCTCGTCCGCATTTCTCAGGGTCTACATCTATGCCCCTCGTTCCTTTCTTCTAAGTCTGCCAGCGAGTTAAAGCTCCTTAGATTTTTCTTCTTAGAGAAGAATCCTATAATGTGCCTTTTACCCTTCAAGAACTGGAGGCAACACTCTCTGCTTGCCGATATCGGCAGCTGGGCCAGACGGCATACATATTCGTATGCTGCAGCATTTACATCAGTCTGCTCTTACTGTCCTCTTACGACTCTTTAATCTCATATGGTCGAAGGAGTTCTTCCCCAGCTGTGGAAGTCTGCTATTGTTCTCCCTTTTCGAAACCAGGTACTACGGGACGTGATTCCTCTCACTACCGTCCCATCGCTCTTACCAGTGCAATTTCTAAGTGATGGAACGTCTAGTTAATAGACGTTTGATGTGGATTTAGAGACTCACAATAGTCTCTCCCCTAGTCAATATGGCTTCCGTAAGGGCCGTTCTGCCATTGACCCCTTGCTGCGCTTGTATTTATTGTATATTTAATGTATTGCAATAACCATTCAGTTATCGTATCTTTTTTTGACCTTGAGAAGGCTTATGACACAACTTGAGATATAATATCTTGGCCCAGGCCCACTCCTTAGGCCTCCGAGGCAACCTACCATTCTTTCTTAAGGCCTTCTTAACTGACAGATATTTCCGGTCCGGTTAGTAATGAACTCTTCCCGGAATTTGTCCAAGCTGAAGGTGTCCCCAGGGATGTGTTCTGAGCACAACACTCTTTCTGCTTGCTATAAATAATCTGGCATCTGTTCTCCCATCCAATATTTGGTCATCGCTCTATGTGGATGACTTTGCTATAGCTTGTGCAGGTGCTGACTGTCACCTCATTGCAGTTTCCCTCCAGCATGCCATCAATCAGGTTTCTTGATTGGGCCACCACTCACGGGTTTAAATTTTCTAGTGGCAAAACTCATCAAATTACGTTCACTAGACGTTCAGTGGTCTCTGATCATCCATTGTACCTATACGCTCACGTATCCCAGAACGTGATACAGTCAGGTTTCTCGGCCTCCTGTTTGACCGCAGATTGTCCTGGAAACCTCCACATTACCTCTCTGAAGGCGACTTGTCATAGCCGGCTGAACCTCCTTAAAACCCTCGCACATCTTTCATGGGGGCTGATCGTAGAACTCTCCTTCCTACATTCGGCCCTAATTTTATCGAAACTCGATTATGGTGACCAGATATATTCGGCAGCTTCTCCTGCCACTCTTTCCAGCCTTAATCCCATCCATCACCAGGGATTACGCATGCCTTGGTGCTGTTTCTTCCCGGTTGAGAGCCTCTATGTAGAAGCGAACATTCCATCCTTGTCCATCGTCGAGATGCACATTGCATTCCTATTATGTTCGCTCTCATGACCTCCGCAATCCTTCCATGTATAGGATTGTTACAGATGTTAGTAGGCGCTCTTATTTGTTCGTGCCCCTGCTTACTTCGTCCCTTTCTCTTCGTCTACATTCACTTCTGTCTTCCCTTCAGCTCCCACTCTATATGTTCATGTGACATCTTCCTTCCCTACCCCTTGGGAAGTTCTGCTGTCCGTGTCTGTTCTTTCCTTACCTTTGCGCGAAAGCCCAACTACCTACGGCAGGCCCTTCGCTTTTCTTCTAGATCACTTCCGTCTCATTCCAGCCATGCAGTATACACCGATGGTTCAAAGTCATCTGACAGCGTGGATTCGCAGCAGTGTTTCCGGACAGCGTTGTACGAGGGCATCTATTACCTCAGCTAGCATATTTACGGCTGAATTGTATGCCATTCTTGTGGCACTTATCCGTATTTTCATCTATGCCTGAGTCACTACTTGTGGTCGTTTCAGACTCCCTTAGTGCTTTACAGGCTATCCGTAAAATTGATACACTTCACCCCCTAGGTTCTTCGTATCCACCTTTTGTTACGCCCGTATCTTTAGCAAGCATAAAGATATTGTTTTTTGTTGGGTCCTGGTCATGTTGACGTACAGGGCAATGAACAGGCAGACACTTGCTGCGCGGTCAGCAGTACATGACCTTCCAGTTTTATATAGAGGTGTTCCTTTTACGGACTATTTGCGGTCATTGCTACCCACCTTCGCACCGTTGCAACAACGCTGGTCTGACCTGCTGAATAACAAACTTCATTCTATTAAACCGTTATAGGTTTCTGGCCTTCTTCTTGTCACCAATGTCGAGGTTGGGAGACTACTCCTCCCGTCTCGCATCGGCCACACCTCGTCTTACTGACGGGTATCTCATGGAGAGCTCCCTGCCCCTCTCTGTGAGCATTGTCAGGTTCCAGTGTCTGTTCGACATATCCTGTTGGACTGCCCACTCTATCAACGAGCACGCAGAATTTACCTCCAACGACGTCTTCGCTCTGCGGCCCTTTCTTTACCTTCCCTTCTTGCAGATGAACCTCCTTAATCCTGACTTCTCTTGTTGACTTTTTGACAGAAACTGACATACTACACAAACTCTGAAGATTATACCTCTAGCACCTCCTCAGTCCCTTCTACTCGATCTGCTACCCTCCCCCCTGCACTACCCACCGTCATCTAGCACTCCATACCCTACTAATCATCCATCTTTCCCTCTTCAACTCACTTTTCCCTGCATCCTAAAAATTCCGGCGCTGTATGACCCCCCTGTTTTAGCGCTTCTTCATTTGATTATAATAATAATAATTACTAAGGTATTTGAGGAGGTAGATCATGGTAATGAATATGATATTGTGTATATGGATTCATGGCTTTTATAGAGTCCCACATCAGAGACTATTGAGGAAAATTAAGGACCCCGGAATAGGGAGGAGAAATTTTTTCCTGGATAGAGGCATGGGGGATAAATAGACAGAGAGTTTGCATAAATGGGGAGAAATCAGAGTGGGGAAGGGGCCCAAGTGGTGTTTCACAGGGGTCAGTATTGGGCCCCTTGTTGTTCAAACCACATAAACGCAAAAGATGAGGGAATAAATAGCAACATAAGCAAGTTTGCCGATGACACCAAAATAGGGCCCCATCCATTAAATGAGGGCATTAGAGACCCAGGAAGATTTGAATAGACTGATGGTGGTCGGAGAAGTGGAGATGCAGTTTAATATAGAAATGCAAAGTTCCCAAAAATTGGCAGGACAATAACCATGCCACATAAAACTAAATAATGAGATTTTTAAACATGGGTTGTAAAAGGATTTAGGAGTTCTGGTTAGCAGTAATCTAAAACCAAAAAACAGTAGTGGATAAGTGTTGCAATAAAGGAAAGAACCTTGGCTTCATATCAAGAAGTAAATAAAGGAGTCCTCAGGTTGTTCTTCAACTCTATATATCCTTGGTTAGGCCCCCATCTAGATTATGCTGCACAGTTTTGGTCACCGTATTACAGAATGGATATAAATGCCTTGGAAAACGTACAAAGGAGGATGACTAAATTGATCCATGTATCAGAAAAACTTCCCCCATGAGGATAGACTGAGGGCCCTGAATCTGACTCTTGAAAGGCGAGAATTAGGG
>WNWK01027599.1:0-26141 GCA_009830355.1 Cherax destructor | reverse complement strand
TGGGCCACTGATCTTTCCTACCCTCCTCTCCTCCACCATCTCATTTTTTTCCAGTATTTCCATCCTTCCCCTTCCTTCTTCCTTCCCCATCTCACCGATGCTTCGGTCATTCCAAGTCCAAGCTCTAAACCCATGCTGCCCTGGGTTGTGTAATTGATGAGTATCTAGATGTGGCGATCTTGCTTCTAGAATTCTTTCAAATATTTTTATGATATTTGATGTTAGCGATATTGTAGTTCTTTGTCTGTAGTTTTTAGTAACTGGGGGACGACCCCAGTGTCCATGCTCCCTCTCCATAGGATGTTAAAGCACGTGATAGGGGTTTCTTGCAGTTCTTGATGAACACGGAATTCTATGCGTCTGGGCCTTGGGCGGAGTGCATGGGCATGTCATTTATCGACTTTTTCGAAGTCATTTGGCGTCAGGATAATGTCAGATAGGTTTGCGTCTATCAAATTCTGTGCACTCTCATAAAAAATTCATTTAGGTTTTCGACTTTCAGTCTGGTTAGCGGCTCACTAAAACTAGTCATACTGGGACTTTAGTAGCTCACTCATTTCCTTGCTTTCATCTGTGTAGGACCCATCCCGTTTAAGTAGGTGACCAATATTGGATGTTGTTCTCGACTTTGATTTGGCATAAGAAAAGAAATACTTTGGGTTTCTTTCAATTTCATTTATGGCTTTTAGTTCTTCCTGCGTTTCTTGATTCCTGTAAGATTCCTTTAGTTTTAGTTCGATGTTTGCTATTTCTCTGACCAGTGTCTTCCTACGTATTTCAGATATATTGGCCTCTTGGTGCCGTTCTGTTATTATTTGCCTTCGCCTGTATAGGAGCGCCTTTGTCTTTCTAGTTTACATCTTCTCCTCCTCCTTTCCATTAGGGAAATTTGCCTTGAGCAAACCTCAAGTGCCTCAGATTTAATTTGATCTAGACATAGGTTAGGATCTGTGATGCTTAGGCTATCTTCCCAGCATATATAATTTAGGACTTAGTTTACTTGGTTTCACCTTATGTTTTTGTTATTGAAGTTGAATTTGGTGAAGGCTCCATCGCGACTGATCATATTTTGTCGGTCTGGGGCCCCCCTCATGCATGTCTGGACCTTTATTATGTTGTGATCTGAGTATATTGTTTTTGATATGATGACATTTCGTATCAGATCATCATTGTTAGTGAAGATGAGGTCCAGCATATTCTCCAATCTTGTAGGCTCTATTATTTGGGTTAATTTGATGCAGAGATTTAAAAGCTCGTATGTGTGCGAGTTTTCATCTGAGCTGCCTCCTGGTGTTATCTCTCTACCACATTATTTGCAATATTCCTCCATTTTAGGTGCCTTAGGTTGAAGTCCCCCAGGAGCAAGATGTTGGAGGCAGGAGCTGGAAGGTTTTCCAGACAGTGGTCAATTTTCAGAAGCTGTTCCTGGAACTGCTGGGACGTTGCATCCGGAGGCTTGTATACAACCACGTTGACCAGGTTTTGATTCTCGATCTTTACTGCTAAAACTTCAGTGTCATCATTTGAGGCATTTAGTAGTTCTGAGCATATAAGTGACTCCATGATATACAGGCCATCTCCCCCCCCTTTTGTCTGTTCACTCTGTCACATCTGTATAGGTTGTAGCCCGGGATCCATATTTCATTGTCCAAGTGATCCTTTATGTGGATCTCTGTGAAAGCCACAAACATTGCATTTGACTCTGTAAGCAGTCCACGTATGTAAGGTATCTTGTTGTTCGTCGCTGGCTTTAGACCCTGTATATTTGCAAAGATGAATGTCGTGGGATTGGTGGTATGGGAGGGGGTCTTTTTCCTGGCACTAACATAAAGTTTTATAAACTGTATCACTGTAGGCAACAAGAGCATTTCACCCCTCCATGGAAGATGTGTTCATTTAATATCATATACCTGCAAGTTCCTCCCAAGAAGCTCATTGCTAGTAATCCCATTCCTTAAATCACTTGTTAAAGCAACTGCTCAAGAAAAATTTCTGCCTAGCTCATAGTAATAAGTTATCACAAGTTATATACACTGATGGATCTAAGCAGGAGTCTTCCGGCAGGGCTGCATCTGCTCTGGTTGCCACCTCCTAGTTAAGAACAATAATAAATTTGTTGAACTAGGCATAAGAATTAACAACTGGGCGTCTACACTGCAAACTGAATTGTTTGCAATCCTAATGGCGCTAAAGCTAACTTATGACACTGAGTTTGACTCTATCATCATTACTGATTCTATGTCATCACTGAAGGCTCTTGACTCATATAATGACTCCAACAACATGCTCATTGGAGAAGCCAGGTATAGATTCTCAAAAATCCGGGACACAGGAATTAATGTACAATTGCTATGTATCCCATCTCACATTGGATTTATCCTTCATGATAAAGTTGATATGTTAACCAAGAAGAGCACCCAGAAGGAGAATGTAGAATATGACTTTGGTATATCTGTGTCTAACATTAGGAAATAATATTAGGAGATAAATAAATAATGAAAATGATTGTTATAGGAATGCAGTTAGAAGTCTGAGTAGATCTATAACCCACTATGATAACATGAATGTAGATAAGTATGTTTTTGGAGCAACTTGCAGTGTGAACAGACTGACTGACGTTGTAGTGGCCAAGCTTAGGCTTGGTTACAGGTACTTCTGGCAGATGATGATCAAACTTAATGCAAATTATGTGGTCAGGCATATGGTCACTGTCTTGAACACTATGTGCTTAATTGTCCACTTATTGAGTAATATCGAGATAGACAGTATAATAACCTACGTGACATGTCAAGATATCTTATTAATGAAAATAAGATACCAGATATACTAAGCAAATTCCTTAAATTTGCTTGTAACAGATAAGTGAAATGTAGATATGTAGATATAAATCCAAATATACACCTGTTAACCCTTTTGGGGCCTAGTTCCCAGGCCTTTTGTGTATCCATGTGCTGTTGCGCTACCGTCCACAGGATGGATATGGGGTGCACAATAAACTAGCCACTTCGGTGGCAAAATCTAAAAAAAAAAAAATCTAATTTACTGTCTCTGGGTCAATTATCGTCCTCCTGAATCTCAAGAACGACAAACAGCTGTCAGGTGATAAAACAAACAAATGAATTAGAGTTATCTACCTCTCAGTAGTCATATAGTCTTCAAACACTTCTTGATCAATAAGCAAGTGAACAATGAATTTAAAGTTTGGTTAATTTTAACTTGTTACAATCGTTTAGTGAAATTTGTTTGTTGCTTCAGTTTCTTCAATTCTTTACTTCTATTCCTTCAGCAAGCAAGATAAGCAAGGAATTTAGGACAGGATAAAATTCATTCTTGCTTTTTTTTATAATAGTATTTCATTGTTATAAGGCCTTGAAAAAAATTTATTTTTGTTACTGGAAAAATATTAGCTTTGCCCATTTTCTTTGAAAGGAACACAACGCTCATTTTCTCTTGAAGGAATAGATGAGAAACCATGTCAAACAGTCACCTTCTCAAGGGTCTTTAAAAGTATGTATATTTAGGTTGAGATACACATAAATACAGTTACACATATTATGAGACATAAATAATAATATAATAATAATAATATCTTTTAATTACTACAAGTACATGTACAAGGTATACAAGCCTAGCTGACATCAATGGCATACTACTATGTATATAGAAAGTCGCTTGTTACGAAGAGCTTTTTCCGCAAATTAGGTCAGTTTTAACAAAAAAGATACAGTACCGTGACTGCAACAATACACAAATAACCCGCATATAGAAGAGAGGAGCATACGACGGCGTATCGGTCCGACTTGGACCTTTTCATAGACTGCCTTCTCACGAGCTAAACGGACTTTCTTCTCTCCCAAACGTACCTACACTCCTCTCGTTTCCAACCTTCTTGATCGCATCAAGAGAACTTTCAACAAGAAACTAAGGACTTTCTCCGACCTCTGTCCACCTGACTTTGACCTGTGTCATCTGTCCCTCTCTGCCCTATTTCTATGGTCTTCCCAAAACTCACAAACCTGATATTCCTATGAGTCCCATTATATTATCTAGAGGTTCTGTCTCTTATTCTCTTGCTTCTTGGCTGGCCAAAAACCTCACTCCCTTTCTTGGTACTTTTTCTCCTGCCCACCTTCGTCACTCTCAAGACTTCATCGAACAGGTTCGCTCTCTTCCGACCTGTAAGATGCTTAGTCTTGATGTTGAGTCCCTCTTCACTAATGTCCCTCTTGATTGTGTCTTTAATTTTCTCAGAGAGAAGGCCAATGAAGGGTCACTTCATCTCCCTATATCTACTGATGTCTTTCTTGATCTTATCCGCCTTTGTGTTGACTCTAATTCCTTTTCCTTCCAAGGTAAATATTATTATCAAACCTTTGGTGTCGCTATGGGCTCTCCTCTATCTCCTGTTCTTGCTAATTTTTACATGGAATACTTCGAGACTATGTAGATGAGATCTTTGCTCTTTGGCCTCATGACTCTAGTCTCTTCCAACCATTTCTTGATGCGCGTAATAATCTTGCCCCTTCCATTAAGTTTAAAGCTGAATGGGAATCTAATTCCTTGCTTCCTTTTTTTAATGTTCATGTCCACCTCTCAGTTACAGGTTTTGCCTTTTCCGTGTACCGCAAGCCTATGCACAGTGGCATGTATATTCACTACTTTTCTTATCATGCTTCCTCTGCCAAGAAAAGTGTTCTTATCTCCCTCTTTCTCCGTGCTCTACGCAGTTGTAATGCTCAGTTTCTTGAAGTATAAATTTCCACTCTTCATAATTCATTTTCCCGTCTTGGCTACCCTTCCCATTTCATAGACTCTGCCTTCTCACGTGCTAAACGGACTTTCTTCTCTCCCAAACTCTCTACTCCTGGGAACTCTCCTGTCCTCTGTTTTCCCTACATTTCCGGTCTCTCTAATCTCAACTCTCTGTTCCTTAGACATCAAACTTACTTTCCGCCTGACTAACACTCTTCGCACTAATCTAGTTTACACCTCTCCTCCCTCTATTGATACTCCTGGTGTCTACTCTATTTCTTGTTCCTCCTGTCCTCTTTAGTACTTTGGAGAAACTGACCGATCTCTTTCTGACAGACTCAGGGAGCACAAAACAGTGTTAGGCTTGCCGACACCAATAATGTTCTTTTCTGTCATGTCAGAGATCACAGTCATCCTATTGACTGGTCATATTCTAAAACTGTTTACCCTACGTCCAATTTTCACAGTCGCCTTCTTGTTGAATCCTCCCTTATACACAACTTTCCTTGTAGGAATCTGAGTCGTGACTTTGTCTCTGTTGATGCTTTCCTTTCCCATTACATTGTTAAATGCTCCAAACTTCAGAACACCCGTGACTTAACATGATTTTTTCCCCTTCTCCCTCTTCCCCTTACCTCGTTCTTCTTTTTCCTTTGTTTTCTTTATTTGGCCTTGTTTCTGTTGTTCATTATTATCTTTTTCCGCCTCTGTGTTCTTGCCTCTACCCTATGTGGGCCTCTAGCTTCCTTGCAGTGCTCCTTTTTCTTAGTATTTGACTGACTCCACTACTACTACCACTATTACTCCTCCTCCACTTTCTCTTGTTCCCGCCCCTGTAGGCTGCCTATATAAACTCCTTCCCTCCCTTCTTTCTGTTCACGATTCCAAGACTTGCACTTCTACTGCCCCACTTAAGTGTCTCAACTGCAAAAACAATCAACATACTCTCGCGGCAAAGTGCCCCACTCGTCGAGAAATCCTGAAAAAAAACCAGGAAGCAGAACAGAAGAAGACACCTTCCAAGTCACCTACTTATGCTGCCATCACCAAACTCCAGGCCGACACTACAAAACTTTTAAAAGCTACCCAACCCTCCACCACAGCTCCACCAGCTTGTGAATCTACGAAAATTCATTACTGTATGCTATATGCACACATGCATAATATGGTGATACCAGGCTCCTTCAACACTGTTATTAACGAGCTATTCCGATTGAATAACATGCCAAACTTTACTTTTCCAGATTCTCCACCATCTGCCGATATCATCTTGATCTTCTTGATCTTTATGGCCGAAGAATCGACGAGATGGGGAAGGAAGAAGGATGAGAAAGGATGGAAATTCTAGAAAAGGATGGGATGGTGGAGGCGAGGAGGGAATGAAAGATCAGTGGCCCAACCACTGTGGAGCAGGTGGTACGGATGTACTGCAAGCGATGACTCGGCAGAGTGGTTGACGGTAGTGCTGGCTCATGGGAGCGAAGAGGGCGGCAGGGCGGCAGAGCAGGCAGGAAAGGTCGAGAAGGCAGTCACACTGCACAGTGATGTGTTGATTACTGGGGCGAAGGAAAGAATGGCGCCTGATCAGCTGGACAGCCATTCACCATAGACTTGAATGTTTGTTTAGTGACGAAGTCAAGGTCACAAGGAAAGCCTGTTTCGTGTTGGAGAAATTCTAGTATGTCTGAGTTTGTTTAGGTGCAGCCAGGGTTAAGGGAATACTTGACAGATCCCTTCCGAAGACACTTGATAAGATCTTTGCAAGGTATTATGTTGTTGCAATTTTGACTGGTGACAAAGTTAACACCAGGGAGGAATCGCACCTGCACATCGTTTGAATGAGGTGTAGTAGGAGCAGCAGTAGATGGGTTGTCTCTTTGGGTCGAGGTAGAACGAGTAACAGGTCCTGGTAATGCTGGAGTCTGGTGAATAGTAGAAGTGGTCAGTGATTGGTCCGATATCATCAAGCTCACCAAAGATGTTGGCAATGTTACAACACCTGAAATTCCATCTCCAAGAAACAGCCAATCAGCTTCTTCCAACATCACCACAGCTGTGGACCAATCAGCAACCTTAACTGACCCACCTAAGTCTTCCACCTTCTCTGCTACTACTAATGAACCGTCTGCTCTATCTCCAACTCAACCACCAAAAGTCAAGAAAGCCAAGACACTCCCTCCTGAAAATCCACTTCGAAATACTCCAAGACCAGAAGAAATTTAAGAGGAAACAATATTTAGACCAACTGAACCCCTCACTTTCTACACATATAATCCTCGCACCCCGACGCTATATGCACCTCAAGTCATCTACTCCATGCGCCATGGTAGTATCAAGTACACTGTTGCTCCTGGGTGCGGTCACCACACTGAAACCGCACTAATTGCAGAATTAGAAAAAGACAAAACCTTGATCAAACTTACTTTATTGTCAAAACCTCCTTTCAAAAGACTTCAAAATGGTTCTACGACAGGAACGTAAAACTAATAAGAACACAGGTATGAAGAGTTTTCTATCCACCAATCACCGATGATCCTGTCTCCTCTCTGCATACTTAACGACAGTAGTAGAGAAAGTCCCTGTATGGCTCAAAATAGTGGCAGTCACCCCCCTAGCTCCTCATCCCTGAGTGGTCTCCTTCCGCGCGCTCGCGCCCCTGCCCCGCCACACCCGCCCGCCCGCGCCCTGCACCCCGTGCGCCTGCGCCCCGCTCCCGCCCCGAGCTACCTTCTGCAGCGCCTTCTGCTGCGGATCGCCCCCGCTCCTCGATTTTTTTTTTCGATTTTTTTTCGAATTTTCATTTTACCCTCCATCTCCTTGGATCAAGTTTTGAGATCCTCCCTATGGGGGCAATATTATTTCCTCTCTTTAAGTAAATTGAACTAAGACTTGAGTTTTACCTGGGGGTAATATTATTTCCTCTCTTTTAAATTGAACTAAAAAATGCCCCTCGATAACCCTCTATGGGGTATGGTAAAAAAAATTTCGTTTTTCAATAATTAATCAAGATTGAGATCCCCCTACAGGAGTACAAGTATCTCTATGTGGTCTCTTTTTAAGTTAAATGAGCTAAAATTACATTGAAAGAATTAACCCTTTCGGGGTTATGGTCGTACAAGTACATCTTACGTGCAGGGGTTATTG
Source organism: Cherax destructor (assembly GCA_009830355.1). Classification (NCBI taxonomy): domain Eukaryota; kingdom Metazoa; phylum Arthropoda; class Malacostraca; order Decapoda; family Parastacidae; genus Cherax; species Cherax destructor. Next base: position 18,245 of record WNWK01027599.1, on the reverse strand, counting down.
ACGTACTAGTACGCATAAATTCTAGCACCTTCAAATTAAGCGGAAATGGCTGGTAGGCCTAGTGGTGAGAGAATGGGTCTGCGTGGTCAGTGTGGCAGTAGGAAAAAATCGGGGACCCAGTGGTGCATTGTGGGAACGCCATGTTAGTACACTCTGATCACCATGCCTGGCGGTAAGAAACTCCTCACTCCTCGGCGAATTGGGACACTTTTGTTCCCCAGTGACAGTTCTAACACCGATGGAAGTGTCAGTGGTGATGAGTTTCAAGGTTTTGATGAGGTTGTGACCGAAACTAATGACCATAATATCGGTAATATTGAGGAAAACCAAGATGACCCTCAGCCGTCCACCTCCGGTGTTGTGGCATCTTGTTCACGCTCAATTGTTCCAGGACGAAAGAGGAAACTGTTATTTACTCATATCCCAGACTCTGATGTGAGAAATGGTGATGATAGTGATAGTGAATATGAACTCCAAGCTCTTCAAAACAGTTCCAGTAGCTAGAGAGGAGCAGAATATTCTCCAGTGAAGCGTCAGTATATACGACGGTATATGCGCTCTGGTAGCATGCCATATGCTGTTCCAAGGGGAAGGAGTACATCTTGGAGTACATCCCATTGGCGTACAACAGGAAGTGATAGTGAAAATGAAGACGATAGTGTTGCAATTGGAATGAGAAATGTGCATGCAACTGGTACTGGTAGTGGTGGTGGTGGTGCCAGGCGCGAGGCACCAGCAGTGGACCATGCTGGCACCGACGCCGCTGAGTCAGCTCAGCGGCCATCCTCACCCACCCACCAATCCCCACAACCACAACCTCCACTTCCACAACCACCTGTAAATATCCAGTACCCACCAGCAGACTGCACCTGGGATTGGCAGGACGCTGACAATTTTATTCCCAATCCCCATCAGTTTGAGGAAAGTCCAAGTGGAATACGCCCATCTTGTCCAATTGGGAACGATGCCAGTGAACTGGAATGTTTCGAGTTATTCTTTGACGATCCCCTGATAGAAATTATTGTCAGGGAAAGCAACAGATACTACGAGTACACCATGGCAAACACAATACTTTCACCAACATCACGCCTCAACAGGTGGAAAGAGGCAACTGTGGCTGAGATGTACTTGTTCTTTGCCACAATAATGCTTATGCCACATGTTTATAAGCACCGTGTCAAATCATACTGGTCGACAGACCGCCTGATTGCAACACCAGGTTTCAGTGATATAATATCAGTGAATCGATTTGTGCTACTGCTAAGGATGCTCCACTTCTCAGACAAAACCAGGCCTGACAGAAACGACAGGTTATATAAGATTAGAAATGTGTTTCTGTATCTGAAAGAGAAATTCAATATGCATTTTTATCCCTTCAGGAAGCTTGTTATTGACGAGTCACTGATTCTGTTCAAAGGTAGACTGTCGTTCAAGCAGTATATACCAAGCAAGAGGAAACGCTTTGGTATAAAGTTGTTTGTGCTTTGTGATTGCTCCAGTGGTATTGTATTGGATATTATTGTGTACACTGGAAGTTATACATTGCAAGATACCAGGAGGTTATTGGGTATCTCTGGTGATGTGGTTAGAACAATGATGGAACCATATCTTGGCAAGGGGCATATATTATATACTGATAACTGGTACACAAGCCCCTCCCTCAGTGATTTTTTGCGAGTGAACATGACAGATGTGTGCGGTACAGTGCGTGCAAATCGTAAGCATATGCCTAAGGTTCAATGAGGCACTGTAGAGGTCAGGTGCAGGCGTTTGCTGCCAATGACATCATGGCATTTCGGTGGCATGACAAACGAGATGTCACACTGTTGTCATCTATTCACCCTAACGAAATGACAGAACTGGCAGGGTGAGTAGAGAGACCGATGAACCCATTCTAAAACCTGCAGCTGTGATGGATTACAACCTCAATATGCGATTAGTGGACAAATGTGACATGCAGATAGGGTTTGCTGATTGTGTTCGCAAGAGTTACAAGTGGTACATAAAACTCTTTTTTCACATTCTGGACATTACCATGCTCAATGCTTATAATATTTATAAGTTGAAGACCACAAACAAACCACCATATGGCGAATTTTGTTTGTCTGTCATCAGACAAATAATATTCAAGTACCAAGGAGCAACACCTGCAATAGAAACCCGCCCAACACCAAGTCATCAACACCTACCCTCTCGTCTGAGGCCTGGTGATGAACACTTCCTAACAAGACTGCCTGATACTGCTTGCAAGAAAAAGGCTCGGAAGAGGTGTTTTGTCTGTGCACATACAAAAAGACGCCGACAACAACGCAAAGACACTCGCTTTATGTGTGTGGAATGTGAAACACCACTGTGCATGGAACTATGTTTCACAGACTTCCACAGGCTGCAGAACTTCTAGAAACATGTCCAGTGACTCTATGTATGTATATATATGATTGAACAATATAAATAACTAATATTTGTTATTGTAAAATTTTTTAAATACATTGTGTAAACAAATTAGTGAAAAGAAACTTCATGTGAATATTGTGTAATAAATAGTGAGTGAATATTTGAAAAACAGCACTTATATTGGTCTCACAGGCCATAAAAGTTATTTGAAAAAAAAAAAAAAACATTCGATCAGAAAACAACTTCAAGAAAGAAAAAAAATATTACCAGGTGACCGGCAGTCGGCGATGTTGCCGACACAGGTTCTATTTTCGTCAACTTCAATTCTCTATATCTCGGTAAGTATTGATCGCAAAAATATATTTTTTAGCCTATTAGATTTAGAAAAAAAAAAACTCTATCATTTCATAAGAAAAAGATTTTTTTTTTTTGAAATTATGGACCCTGAGAACGAGATTCGAGACTCCCTTGGACCCTGAAAGGGTTAATGTTATAAATCTATAATCCTTCAACGTCCTACATTCCTCTTTTTTCTTCACCAAAACCACAACCCCAGTGTTCTGCATGCTACCCAATACCCTCCCATTCTTCATACAATTGAATACTTTAACTAAACAATTCCTTAGGGGCTCCCAATTATGCACATAGAAATCATTAGGAGACCATCCAATCCAGATGCCTTCCCTTTGCTCAAACCCTGCACTGCCTCCCATACCTCTTCCTCACTAATCTCTCCCTCCATGTCCTTCCTGTCGTCCTTACTAACAATACACCTGATCCCCTCCCTTATTACTGCCCTGTCCCTCACCCCCCCCACCTCTTCCTCCTGCAAGTACTCTTTTACCCAGTGATCTGCATAGTTACTTATTCCTTCAGTAGTTCGGAGCAATTGTCCTCTCCTATACCCCCAACTCCCAACACACCTCCAACGTCATCATAGTTGTGTCCCTCTGCTGCTTCCTAAAACGTCGGAGAACACAGGTCGATAGCCTGTCGCCCCATAAGACCTCTCTAGCCTCCTCTAACGCTGTCGCATTAAATCGTTCATTCTGCAATTCTCCAGACGACCTTTCAGAATACCCATCTCATCCACCCTAGAATTCCCACCCTTTTGTAACAATCCTCCAGTTGACCCTCCAAGTATCTCTGTAATCCGAATTTCCCCAATTCTCTTCCCTGCCCATTTTTATATAATACTTCCTAATACACGGCTTTGCCCACATTTCCCACCAACTCAGTAAGTCCCCCGCATGCTGACATATCTCCCATTGCCCTGCCACCATGCAGCAAAACTTTCTCCTCACCAACTCCTTGCAGTAAACTTATATTCAATTTCCAGTAGCTGTCATACCTTTTAATCATTCCTTCCCAGCTGATATCTGCCAACACACCCTATGATCAGAATATCCCACGTCCATAGCTTCTACCCTACCATCCTGTATCTCCTTAGTTACATAAATCCTATCTAGTCGCGCCTGATATCCCTACTCACGAAAGTGTGCTCCACACACCAACCTCCCCCTAACTACATCCATCACCCCGGCTGCTCCTAATACCTCCTCAACACTCCCAGGACACAGCCGCTCCCTGGGTTCTACATCCTACCCGACACAGTTCCAGTCTCCTCCTATAATGGTTACCTCAGGCAGTCCTCTCAAATGATAAGCAATACGTCCTTACAAACGTTCCTTAGTACTCCTGCAGAGATCCGCCGACATATACACACTATAAAACTCATGCTCAGTCTCCCACACCCCGTCTACCCTCACCACCCTACCCTCCTCTCCCGTCTCCCACGTTAATAACTTAAAAGGCTGACCTAGCGCATGACCACAGCAGCCCCTCCCTCTAATTTCCCTGAATCACCTGCATACACTCTGTACTCATTCAAACACAATTCCTTCACACACCTGAAATTATGTTCTTGTACAAAACAAATATCTACCTGAAAACGTCGCATAGTCACCTCGAGCCATCGTCGTTTCACCTCGGCCCTAAGGCTATTACCATTTATGGTGAGACTTCTGAAGACAACATAGGGGGTTTTCCTCGATACCTCTGGACTTTTGGCGCCTTCCCCTTCTTCTTCACCCCTGACCACGTTTAAGCCCTTCTTTCCTGACACCCCATTTTTCCCCTGCGGGCCGTATCTACCCATGGCTGTGTACAAACTTTCTGCGCAGGTGTGATCACGTCCTCATCGGATCCACCCACAGGCCTCTTATATGAATCACCACTATAATCCATAGCCACATTTTCCAACTGTCCATCCTGCCTGTGAACCACAGCCACCACATCCTGCACCACCAGGTTAGATTCCCCGTCATGTGATATAAACCAACCCTCCCCAGGCAGCTCCACTGACTCAACATGCCCATCACCAGGCTCTAAAGGGGACTCTTCTCCGGGCATGCCAAGAAAATCTTTGAAAGCATCTTGCAAAATATGGGGCAAGTCCCCCTGCAAAATCCCCCATCCACAGGTGCAATCCCCTCCTGGCTTTTCTACACCCGAGCCTGCAGGCAGTGTCTCACAGGTTACGCCTGTCCCGTCCACCTCATCACTCCACCTTTACTCTGCCCCACACTTGGTGGTACTGGCACCACACTCTCTCTCACTTCTCATCCATTCGGTCTTCCTGACGATGGTCAGTCCTCCTCCCACAAGCAGCTGCAACATGATCATATGCCCCACATAGTCTGCAGGTTCGTTGCTGACCGGCGTATGTGACGTAGACTTGAGTACTAAAATCTTCAAGGACAACATACGAAGGTATGTCATTTTAAGAGAATATGACCCTTCCTGTAATCCTGCATAAATGCCGTCGGTCCATTTGCCCATCACAGTCGAGACACTTCAAATGTTGAACACTTTAACACTTCAGGTAATAACTTCAAATGGTCACGCACTCTAATAAGGTATAATATCAAGCATATCTCTCATACTTCAGGCGCTGATCACATTTTGTCAAGCGCCATCTTTATCCCTGTCGAGAAACTATGAAGACGACCATTCAGCGCGCGTATGTTCCATAAGATCACGGATCGGCACAAATGTTTCGAACTCCTCAACACTCAACACAGGGTTGATCTTCACCACCATATTGCTAAAATAGTAACTTCTGCCACCGAGCGCAACAGAACACGCAGCGGCAATCTGATTTAAGGTTCAGGGAATCGAGGTCAGCCAATCCTATTCCTTTCTGGTTGTATCCCTAACATATTGGTACATGAAGTCTTCCAGTACTGTTTCTTTTCCCATGTGGATCTAGGTTTTCCCAGTCAATCTTGTGATTGAAATCCCCAATGATGAGTAACTTTGTCCTACCCATTTGGGCCCTTCCGGCCACCTCGGCTAGTGTATTCATCATTGCTCTGTTGCTCTAATCATACTCTTATCTTGGTTTCTTGCTTGTCAGTGGTGTTTTGTACATCATTGCTATAATCACCTTTGGACTCCCGGTTTGAAGCCTTCCTACTATGAAGTAACCTGCTTCCAATCTATCCAATCCTCCCATTTCCTCAAAACCACACTGGTTTTTAATCAGCAATGCAACTCCTCCTCTCCCCCTCTCTTCCCTCTATCTATCCTCAAGATCTGATATTCATTTGGAAAGATCTCATTTTTTATCATCTTCACAAACTTTGTTTCTGTGAGTGTTATGATGTCCAGAGATGCCTCAATGATTTGTCCTAGAAACTCCTCAGTCATATTTGTGATTCCTTCTGCATTTGTGTACCATAGCATCAGTTTCCTTTCCAGTACTGTATTTTGGGAGAAGGGAGGGGTTGGTGCAGATTTGGGGTGTGGAAAGCAGGGCAGGATATTATGAAATTCTGCAGTGATGGTGATATTAGTGCTGGGGAGAGGGGCGGTGTAGTGTGGTTTGTTTCTGGTTATTTTGCTTGGTTGGTATGGGGGGGGTTTAAGGGTTGAGTGGGTTCTCCCTGAGACTGAGCTTTCTTGTCTGTGGATGCCCGCACTGTCTCTTTCCTTTCACTGGTGTCTTCTTAATCACACTCTTAGTTATTCCCATTATTTTTGCCGTCTGTTACAGTCGAGGTACACTCATTGATATTCTTGGGAGTCTTCTAACAGTGGTTCCTGTTTTACCATCCTGCTCCATACCATTTCTGTCTTGAATGTCAATTTGACTGCAATTTTTTCCCATGAATATGTCCCCCCACGTCGGTAAAAATTTGTTACATGGGACATGTCCTCTCCTGTTATCGCGATGATGCTTTCAATCTCTTTTTCCTCCCAATGTTTACTTTCATCATAGATTGTCCCTTCAGCCTCTTGAAGTAAATAGATAACAATTGATCTCTCCCTCTCTCCTTCCCATTATTTTTCCCTCCATATCTCTGGATCTGACTTAAGAATCTCCTTTTGTTGTTTCCCTTATCATCTACCAGACATCCTGGTGTCCTGATATTCTGCTAGAGACTTCTTAGCTCCTTTCCCTCCTTCAGTTCCATCGCTGTTCACTGATGTTTCTATTTCCACCACCTTGCTCCTTTCAGTCCTCATCTATATATCCTGCTTCAGCACTTACATTTCTTTGTCTAGTCTCTGTATCTTTGCCTCAAGAACTCCATCTATTAACTCCCACTTCTTGCTCTTTTCAGATATCTTCTCCTCCATTGTATTGCAAATCTTTTTTAGTCTCTCTTCAAATTCTTGTTTCATTTTGCTCTTTAGTCTTTCTGTCAATTCTTCCTTCTCAGACCAGCCATTCTTGGTTCTCTTGCCTCTACTTCCTCCCTTTTGAGATCTTATTTTTTTTTTATCCTATTTGGATACTCTGGTTTCAGTAGTCTGTAAACTTTGTCTAGAGGTGTGTGTGTGTGTGTGTGTACTCACCTATTTGTACTCATCTATTTGTGGTTGCAGGGGTCGAGACTCAGCTCCTGGCCCTGCCTCTTCACTGATCGCTACTAGGTCCTCTCTCTCCTTGCTCCATGAGCTTTATCATACCTCGTCTTAAAGCTATGTATGGTTCCTGCCTGTGTGTGTGTGTGTGTATTAACGAAATATTTCATAAATTTATGATAAAAGCAATCTTTGTAAGTTACAGATGCTCCCTCTATATAATTTGATTTCTTTTATTAGTATGCGTTTTGCGCTGATGGAGGCCAAGGTGGCTCTTGCTAAGCTCTGGTAGCAGCAGAATCACCTTGACAAGAACCACGAGGAGCTGAAGATGGATAATTCTCTGTTAATTATGAGAGCAGATGAAGGCGTCAATCTTGTAATAAAAGCACAATCATCAGTAACACACATTGCTAAAAATTAATTCTCAACAGATAGTGAATTACCATCAAAAAGACGACGATAAACTACTTTCCAGTTGCTAATTTACATTACTATATCGTTTTTTTTTAAGATCTGTTAATGAGTTTTATAAATTGTTTTGAATATTTGTATCAACTTTGTTATGCTTTACCTGACCAACTATTCTTAACACAGATACAATTCATGAAGCAGATCGTTAATACTGCTTCGCGGATTTAGCGTCTAGCAGCTTCCTACGTTATTATTGCTCATCGTATTGCTGATTGAATCATGAAATACTTACCAAGAGTGTAACAGCTTTCTAGAGTGTGAATAATGTGTAAGATCAAGAATCCTTTACAATTTAAATTTGAATGAGGGATTTTACTGAAGCTGTGTGAGAGGTAGAAAGTCATGATCAGTGCCTGGCAGTGTTGACATAATCAAAACAATCATATTTAATGGGTATAGGTTGGGACCTTAAATTAAATAATCAAATATCTGGTTGAGTTATAGCAGCAGTTTTTAGTGATAAAGTCTAAACGATTGATCAGTAAATAATGAACGAAAATTAGCCAATCCCCGAGCACTATGTGTTGTGACTACAGTTAGTATCATTAGATTTGTTATGATCCATAACACTGAGGAAAAAAGTGAATACTAAGATTTTATCGATAAATTGACAGGAGTTACAAACTGAAGGAGATCATAGAAGCCACCACCAGGAGCCTCCATTGCTGTGCAGACGACGTCACTTGTCTATGTGGAGCATTTTTGCGGGTGTCGAAAATGGCTACCGGCACGCGAGGAAAAAATAATATTCGAAAAAAATCGAAAATTGAGTTAACGGTATTGAAAAATAGAGTAACTCTCTGGCTACACAATGGTACAAGAATAATTGTTCTACGGCATTCCTACAAGGAATTATGGTCGTTTATAACACACATGGTGACGCCAACAACAGTAGCAGGTCAGCTGACATGTCGTGAATTTTCGTATTTGGCTAGAGCTCTCGCTTCACACACGGAGGGCCCGGGTTCGATTCCCGGCGGGTTGAAACATTGCGACGTGTTTCCTTACACCTGTTGTCATGTTCACCTAGCAGCAAATAGGTACCTGGGTTGTTAGTCGACTGGTGTGTGTCGCATCCTGGGGGACAAGATTAAGGACCCCAATGGAAATAAGACAGACAGTCCTCGATGACGCACTAACTTTCTTGGGTTATCCTGGGTGGCTAGCCTTCCGGGGTTAAAAATCCGAAGAAATCTTATCTTATAATAAGTGACGATTTGGCATCATAACAGAGTGGGCGGAGCTTATACATAGTCTGGGAGCCAATCAGGAACCGTCTAGAACATTCGCTTGCGTCAGCAGAAATTCCTGTCTCAGGATAATAATAATAATATTTTTATTTCGTTGCAAGTTACAAGTATACATAGGTATTGATAGTTACAATTATAAAACTGTAATGCAAGGAGAGCCACTGGCATGCCATGGCATTAGGGTAGCTTTTATATCTATCACAATTGATCTATTATGACATAATAGACAATATAAATAACAAATAAACATGGTAAATACTCCAGAATGAATAATATGTGGCATAATATGATCGCCGCCTCAGAGTATCATATTACTTTTCTGTGGATGGGTTTTCTTGGTGGGTTACCCTTGGCCCTCTAGGTGACTTGTAATAAAGAAAACGTACAGGGCTAACTATGATATTCACTCGTAATGCAAGATAAAGCTGAGAAAAATGTTACGTATTTTGCTCCGAAAAAAAAAAAATTCCTTGCGCTACTTCCGCGCGGATTATCACGGAAGTAAGCTATTCATCTATATATTGCTCTGTAATCGTTTATAACCATAGGAATGAAATGAAACTCACAGACAACATAAAAGGAAGGTTGTATTAATTAATGGTGATCACCTTTTTGAGATATCATAATTAGTTTTTGATTTATGTAAGGGTAAAAGTCAGATATTTTCCAAAATGTAGAAAACATACAAACTTTTTTTTTTTTTTAAGAATGAAGATAGGGATAAATTACAGCAAGGTGATCATGATAAACTCAGATTATCATTGATTTATGCGTAGGTGATGCCAGAACACCTTCAACAAGTCCCACTACGTAGGTGATGCCAGAACACCTTCAACAAGTCCCACTACGTAGGTGAGCCAGAACACCTTCAACAAGTCCTCATGTAGTGACAGAACACCTTCAACAAGTTCCACTACGTAGGTGATGCCAGAACACCTTAAACAAGTCCCACTACGTAGGTGATGCCAGAACACCTTCAACAAGTCCCACTACGTAGGTGACGCCAGAACACCTTCAACAAGTCCCACTATGTAGGTGACGCCAGAACACCTTCAACAAGTTCCACTACGTAGGTGATGCCAGAACACCTTAAACAAGTCCCACTACGTAGGTGACCAGAACACCTTCAACAAGTCACTAAGGTGAGCCAGAACCTAACAAGTTCCACTACGTAGGTGATCTAGAACACCAAACAAGTCCCACTACGTAGGTGATGCCAGACTGAGATGGTTGCTCTGAAAAGGAAGAATGGGTAGAATGGCTCAAGAACAAAATGGACAAAGAATGGGACAAAAGGGTTAAATGAGCTTTACAGTAACATGTTAGAGAGGTATCTGCAGAGAGCAAAAAGTGGGAATCGCGAGCTGTAGTAGCTGAGGCAAAGATACAAAGACTGGAAGAAGAAATGGATGTGCTGAAGCAAGATATAAAGATGAGGTCCGAAAGGAGTAAGGTGAATGGAATGGGAACATCAGTAGACAGTGAGGGGACTGACAGAGGGGATGGAGCTAAGAAGTCTTTAGCAGAAGTACTATCAGATCATCAGAGTGTCCAGGAGATGATAAGGGAAACAACAACGGAGATGCTTAAATCAGATCCAGAGATATTGAGAGAAAATAAATAGGAAGAAGAGAGGTACAGGACAATAATTATTCATGGGCTTCAGGAGACTGAAGGGAAGACCTATGATGAAAGAAAGCATTGGGAGGAAACATAGATTAAGAGCATCATTGCAATAACAGGAGAGAAGGACATGTCTCAGGTAGAAAATTTTCACAGACTTCGGGGGTATTCGAGGGAAAAAAATTGACCAATCACATTGACATTCAAGACGGAAGTGGTAAGGAACAGGATACTGCAGCAGAAGCCAATGTTAAAAGACTCTCGGGAATATCAACAAGTGTACCTCAATGGAGACAAAACACGAAAAGAAAGGGAACAACTGAAAGTGAGAGCAAGACGAAACCAGTGGAACAAAAGAGAGACAGGACAGGTAACGACAGACAAGAAAGAACAGCCTCTGGGGGAATATCAAACACATATGCTTTTAGAAACCCCTCAACCCCTGTCACTACATATCAACCAAACACAATAACCGCAAACAAACCACACATCATAGCCCCCACCCCCCTAAGCACTAATTTCACAATCACAGCAGCTTCACATAATCTGCCCAAACTCCCACCTCCCTAGCCTGCACCTTCCTCTCCCATCTCTCAAAATACAGTAATAGAAAGGAAGCTAAAGGTATGGTACACCATTGCAGATGGAATCTATATAAATAAAAATGAAAATGTTCGTTTGTTCAAAATCTTATATCTCCGAAAGTTCTTCACCGATTGCTTTGAAATTTTGACACAACGTTGCATTTGAATACACGCGTGTTGCAATATACTTACTATTATATAGACTTGTTTAGACTTTGACTGGAAAGAAAAAAGTTCCCAGGTGGTCACCCATCCAAGTACTAACCAAACCCAATGTTGCTTAACTTCACTGATCGGACGAGAAGCAGTGCGTTCAACGTGCCACATGTAAATATACTAATCTGGCTCTATAACAAAATCACTTCAAACGAAATCGACGATGTAATATGCGCTGAAATACCCGATACCAAAGTCGATAAGGATTTGCATGAAGTTGTGATGAAAAATATGATATATGGACCTTGCGGTACACTGAATCCAAATTCACCATGCATGATAGATGGAAAATGCTCTAAGCATATGTGTGCTTTCTCTTTTCTTTCTTTTCCATTTAACCAGACTGAGCCACAGCAACACATGGATATTTCAATTTAAGAGATTGGAATTCCCAATTCGATTGGCATTTGCAATCACCATAAACAATGCTCAGGGCCAATCTTTAGAATTGTACAGTTTAGATCTAGACACAGATTGCTTCTTACATGGACAATTATGTGTTCTAGAGTCGGCAAACCAGACAATCTCTATATCTGCACAGACAATGGAACAGCAAAAAAATATTGTATACCCACAAGCATTGTGAAATTAAACATATTAGAAACGTGCGCTTTCTCTTTTCTTTCTTTTCCATTTAACCAGATTGAGCCACAGCAACGCGTGGCCGGGTACAGCTAGTAACAAATAAGAGTGAATAGTGACAAGAACGAATGACTGATGCATCACCTGGCATCATAGCACTAACAGAGACAAAACTTAAAGGGATGATAACAGATGGAATCTTTCCACCTGGATCCTGAGGAAAGACAGAGAGAAAAGAGGAGGGGGAGGAGTAGCACTGCTCATCAAAAACCAGTGGAGTTTTGAGGAAGTGGGAGGAATGGATGGAAGGGAAACAGAAGACTTCATTGTTGGAACACTTCAGACTGGGGGCTCAAAGGTGATGATAGCAGTGATGTATAACCCACCAGTAAACAGCAGGAGGACAATACAAGAGTATGATGTGCACAATAGGGCAATGGTGGATACACTAGCTGAAGTGGCCAGGTGGGCTCATATGGGTAGGACAAAATTACTCATAATGGGGTATTTCAATCATAAAGATATTGACTGGGAAAACCTAGAGCCGTATGGGGGATCAGAAACATGGAGGGCTAAGATGTTGGAGACTGTATTGGAGAACTTTATGCACCAACATGTTAAGGATACAACCAGAGAGAGAGGAGAGGATGTTGCAGCGAGGCTGGATCTTGTATTCACCTTGAATAGCTCTGACATAGGGGATATCACACACGAAAGACCCCTTGGCGCTAGTGATCATGATGTCCTGAGTTTTGAATACCTTGTAGAGTCACAAATGGAGAATGCAACAGTGCGAGAACGAGGGAAGCCGAACTTCAAAAAAGGGGACTACATAGGAATGAGAAGTTTCCTGCATGAAGTGCAGTGGGAAAGAGAACTAGAGGGAAAGACAGTAAATGAAATGATGGAACTAGTGACTACTAAGTGCAGGGAGGCAGAGGAGAAGTTCATACCAAAGGGTAACAGAAAAAATGGTAAGACCACAGTGAGCCCATTGTTTAACTAGAGATGTAAAGAGGCTAAAGCCAAGTGTGCTAGAGCATGGAAAAGGTATAGAAGGCAAAGGACTCAAGAAAGCAAGGAGTTGAGCAGAAGAACCAGAAATGAATATGCTGGGATAAGGAGAGAGGCCCACAGGCAATTCGAGAACGACATAGCATCAAAAGCCAAATCTGAACCAAAGTTGTTATACAGTCAAATTAGGAGAAAAACAACAGTCAAGGACCAGGTAATCAGGCAGAGGAAAGAAGGAGGGGAGCTCACAAAGAGTGACTGGGAAGTATGTGATGAACTAAGCACAAGATTTCGAGAAGTATTTACGGTAGAGACAGGGATGCTTCCAGCAAATCGTGGAAGTAGGGTGCACCAGCAGGTGCTGGACACAATACACATAACCAAGGTAGAGGTGATGAAACTTCTAGGTGAACTAGATACCTCAAAGGCGGTGGGCCCAGATAACATATCTCCTTGGATACTGAGAGAAGGAGCAGAGGAACTGTGTGTGCCGCTAGCAGCAATCTTCAGTAAATCTATCAAAACTGGACAATTACCTGAGGCATGAAAGACAGCAAATGTAGTTCCAATTTTTAAGAAAGGGGACAGACAGGAAGCGTTAAACTATCGACCAATGTCTCTGACTTGTATAGTATGCAAAGTAATGGAAAAGATCATCAGGAGAAGAGTGGTGGAACATATTGAAAAGATTGGGCTCATACATGACAATCAGCACGGCTTCAGAGATGGGAAATCCTGTGTCACAAATCTTATTGAGTTCTATGATAAGGTAATAGAAGTAAGACAGGAGAGAGAGGGATGGGTAGATTGCATCTTTTTGGACAGTAAGAAGGCTTTTGACACAGTACCACACAAGAGACTGGTGCAAAAAATTGATTAGCAGGCAGGAATAATATGGAAAGTACTGCAATAGATCAGGGAATACCTAACAGGAAGGAAACAACGAGTGTTGGTACGTGATGAAGTGTCAGAGTTGGTGCATGTGTCGAGTAGGGTTCCACAAGGGTCAGTCCTAGGTCCGGTGTTGTTTCTTATATATGTGAATGACTTGATGGAAGGAATAGATTCAGAAGTGTTACTGTTCGCTGATGATGTGAAACTGATGAGGAGAATACAAGCGGACGAGGATTAGTTAAGATTACAAGGGGATCTAGACAGACTACAAGTCTGGTCAAACAAATGGATCCTGAAGTTTAACCCCAGTAAGTGTAAGGTCATGAAGATTGGGGAAGGAAACAGAAGACCGCAGACGGCATACAGGTTAGGGAATCAAAGGCTGCAAACGTCACTTAAAGAAAAGGATCATGGGGTAAGCATTATAACGAACATGTCTTTTGAGGCACACATCAATCAAATAACTGGTGCAGCATATGGGCGATTGGCAAACCTGAGATTAGCGTTTAGGCATCTGAGTAAGGAGTCATTCACGACATTGTACACCGTGTACGTCAGGCCTATACTGGAGTATGCAGCACCAGTATGAAACCCTCACCTAGTCAAACACTTCAAGAAATTGGAGAAGGTGCAAAAATTTGCAACACGTTTAGTCCCGGAACTGAGAGGCCATGTCTTATGAGGAGAGGTTAAGGGAACTCAATCTGATGACACTAGAGGACAGGAGGGACAGGGAAGACATGATAACAACATATAAAATACTGGGAGAAATTGACAAGGTGGACAGGGCTCGAATGTTTCAGAGATGGGATACAGGAAGAAGGGGCCACAATTGGAAGCTGAAAACCCAGATGAGTCATAGGGATGTTAGGAAGTATTTTTTTAGCCTTAGAGTTGTCAGGAAGTGGAATAATCTGGAGAATGAAGTAGTGGAAGCAAGTTCCATACATAGCTTTAAGAAGAGGTATGATAAAGCTTATGGAGCAGGGAAAGAGTGAATTAGTATCGACCAGTGAAGAGGCGGGGCCAGGAGCTATGACTCGACCCCTGCAACCACATATAGGTGAGTACACACATACAATCTGTACACGGTGTACGTCAGGCCCATACTGGAGTACGTATGTAGCTCCAGTTTGTAACCCACACCTGATCAAGCACGTGAAGAAATTAGAGAAAGTGTAAAAGTTTACAACGAAACTAGTTCCGGAGCTAAGGGGCATGTCCTACGAGGAGAAGGAAATCGACCTGACGACACTGGAAGACAAGAGAGAGAGGGAGGACATGATAACAACATATGAAATACTGAGAAGAATTGACAAGGTGGACAGAGACAAGATGTTCCAGAGATGGGACACAGCAACAAGGGATCACAGTTAGAAGTTGACGATTCAGATGAGTCACGGGGATGTTAGGAAGTATTTATTCAGTCATAGAGTTGTCAGGAAGTGGAATAGTATGCAATGAGTGAGTGTCAATTATTAGTGAGTTAATATATGGTGAGTTAATATATGGTGAGTTAATATATGGTGAGTTAATATACAGTGAATGAGAGTTAATATACAGTGAGTGAGAGTTAATATACAGTGAGTGAGAGTTAATATACAGTGAGTGAGAGTTAATATACAGCGAGAGTCAATATACAGTGAGTGAGAGTCAATATAGAGTGAGACTCAATATAGAGTGAGTGAGAGGTAATATATAGTGATAGTCAATATACAGTGAGTCTTTGGGAAATACTACTAAGCTAAGTCTGTTAAAGGACATGAATGAAAGATACTTAATTTCAGTGCTGATCCGGCCTCCCCGCAGCTGCATGGCCCCTCCAATGTGATCAGGAAACCCCAGCCCTGAGCTGTTGAGATGTGATTGATGATTAAGTAGTTGCCCCAAAGGAGCGTATATTTCAGCATTTCTGACACTGATAACTTAATGCTGAATGGATTTTCACTTACTTGTTTGGGCTCAAAAGCCCGCACCTCACTGCTATCTATAGGACAGCCTCAATCACTTTGTGTCTACACAAAACCTACCTTCCTCTTTTTAGCGTGAGCTATGATGTTGACATCACCATGTACGACAGACATAGGTACCTTGATAGGAGGAGTAGTGTCTCTCGAACTGTTGCACGGTCCTTCACTCAGTCAGGAATGTTCCACAACACGAATTGTTATACTACATTAAAATCAAGATTTGTCCTTTGCTTTGTAGTATTTCACAACAGGAAGACCAGTTACACTTCACTGTAATAGTTCTACTGCGAATTTCTGAGATTGTACAAAAGTCAAACGCACACTATTGTTCCTTTGTTTAGGGCAATGCCTGCACGAAACATGTTTCCCATTAGTCTCCTGAAGTCAATCTGCCCTCCTCCCGCTGCTTCGCCTTAGGGCGGGCACCTAATTCCTGACTTCAACACTATTTCCCTCCTGTCACTTTACACCTTTCACCTCAAATGGAGTGCCATGACATACTCGTTCAGAGGGATATGGAGGTGGACCTGGATACTGACATACTCGCATATCATAGTGACGACAAATAATGCTGTCCCTTATTTGTTTTTTCACACTTTGTCGACCTTGAGGTATCCAGAAGCATTGTCGTATGTGACAGAGTGTGTCAGCTACACCACCATGTAACACGTTACTGTGGCCATTTTTAACAATCAGGTTTGTTAGCCAATGATTCTTAGGGATCAATATTGGATGTATTGCTTCTTTAGGTAGTGATGAATTATGAATTCTTCCTTGACAGTATTCAATACAAATGATCGATTTCTTATTATCTAACTATCAACAACAGTTTATTATTGTCCTATACTGTAAGTAAAGTGGTGCAGGGTTTGCACCACTTATTTCATTGTCACTCGTATTACACAAACACTATGGTGCAATAAGAGGTGGCGTGACTTATGACGCCACTAGCTGCATACGGATTTAATTAAACTGTTTGTGCTCCTCAGGGGGCTGAGAGGGCTGATATCCCCTTTCTGGAGAATTTTCTCCACACTGGGGGGCGGGCGAAAGTTCGCCATAGGTGAACTGTTCATCTCTTAATTAACATTAATTCGATTTTCTCACTCGCCACCACTACTGATTGTCTTTTCTTAACAGCATTAATCTGTGAGGTTTCTGGAGAATCACTGTGTAATTCTAACAGCACTAATTTATCTTTGCTCAAAACATCAACTGTCCTGATGGTTCCATTTGCATCAGAATGTATGGTCACTATTTTTCCAAAATTCCTTCGACCATCATTGTCAATAATCTCTATGTCACCAGGTCTTAAGGACGTATGATTTTCAAGAACACCAGCCCCATGGAAGTGTTCTCACAATGAGGTGAGTCTTCTCGCCAAAATTTCTCCCAACATTCAATCACTTTATTAAAGTGTTTGAATTTATGTCTGAGTTGCTCAGGTTCGAAATAAATAGGATCCTCTATGATTTCTTTATCATGCATGGGAGTAACAGGTTCGAGGCTTGTGCCATGGAGTAAATGAGATGGACTTAACACTTCTAAATTGTCCAGATCATAGGTAACATAAGTTAGAGGTCTGTTGCTAACTCCATTTTCTACTTCAGTTACGACTGTGCGAAATTCTTCTAAGTCGATTCGTTGAGGATGATGAGTCTTAATCTTTTTACGAGGCCTATCATTCTTTCATAAAATCCACCTTGCTTTGTAGCCTTAAGAGGAATGTGTCTCAAACGACAACTGCCTTGATTCAGCGTCTGTTGTACCTCTGGTTGATCAAAGATCTTGCTTATATAAGCAGCACCTGCAACAAAGGTTGATGCATTGTCTGAAATTATCAGTCTGGTACATGCTTTTCTGGCTGCAAACCTTCTGAATTATTTGATAAAGGTTTCAGAAGACATATCAGTGACTACTTCTAGATGTACTGCTCTAGTCGTAGCACAGGTGAACAAACTGTTACAAAATGACACGATATCTATCAGTAATAGACATCTCCAGTGAACACTAGAAAGGATAGCCCTTCTAGCATCCAGCCTGTTACTGGGCTTTTGCAACAAAGTCAGTATCCTGCTCCAGTTATCATACATTTTCAATAATCCTCATGAGGATTTTTTTTTTTTTTTTTTTACATTTTATTAGTTTCCAATAAATATACATTTATAAGTCATAAACATGCAAATACATGTTACAAATTGTACAACAGCAATTTTCTTTGATTAAGCAGTGAATATATCAAAAACTATACCCTAAAACCCTAAAACCCCTTACCTCTACCACCAGTGAACTCTTGTCCCCCTTTCCCTTATAAATAAATACAGAGTCCACAAAACATAAACCCAAATATGAAATACAGTCCACTATAACAT
>WNWK01027598.1:0-26141 GCA_009830355.1 Cherax destructor | reverse complement strand
CCATCCTCCACTCACCAGTGTATCACCCATCCTCCACTCACCAGTTATCACCTCATCCTCCACTCACCCACTCCTAGTCACCCCATCCTCCACTCACCAGTGTATCACCCATCCTCCACTACCAGTGTATCACCCCATCCTCCACTCACCAGTGTATCACCCCATCCTCCACTCACCAGTGTATCACCCCATCCTCCACTCACCAGTGTATCACCCATCCTCCACTCACCAGTGTATCACCCATCCTCCACTCACCAGTGTATCACCCCATCCTCCACTCACCAGTGTATCACCCCATCCTCCACTCACCAGTGTATCACCCCATCCTCCACTCACCAGTGTATCACCCCATCCTCCACTCACCAGTCTATCACCCCATCCTCCACTCACCAGTGTATCACCCCATCCTCCACTCACCAGTGTATCACCCCATCCTCCACTCACCAGTGTATCACTCCCATCCTCCACTCACCAGTGTATCCCCATCCTCCACTCACCAGTGTATCACCCCATCCTCACTCACCAGTGTATCACCCCATCCTCCACTCACCAGTGTATCCCCCATCCTCCACTCACCAGTGTTCATCCCCATCCTCCACTCACCAGTGTATCACCCATCCTCCACTCACCAGTGTATCACCCCATCCTCCACTCACCAGTGTATCACCCCATCCTCCACTCACCAGTGTATCACCCCATCCTCCACTCACCAGTGTATCCCCCCTCCTCCACTCACCAGTGTATCACCCCCATCCTCCACTCACCAGTCTATCACCCCCATCCTCCACTCACCAGTCTATCACCCCATCCTCCACTCACCAGTCTATCACCCCATCCTCCACTCACCAGTCTATCACCCTCATCCTCCACTCACCAGTCTATCATCTTCATCCTCCACTCACCAGTCTATCACCCCATCCTCCACTCACCAGTTATCACCCCATCCTCCACTCACCAGTGTATCACCCCATCCTCCACTACCAGTTATCACCCCATCCTCCACTCACCAGTGTTCACCCCATCCTCCACTCACCAGTTATGCACCCATCCTCCACTACCATGATCTATCACTCCCATCCTCCACTCACCAGTCTATCACCCCATCCTCCACTCACCAGTGTATCACCCCATCCTCCACTCACCAGTGTATCACCCCCATCCTCCACTCACCAGTGTATCACCCCATCCTCAACTCACCAGTGTATCAACCCCATCCTCCACTCACCAGTGTATCACCCATCCTCCACTCACCAGGGTATCACCCCATCCTCCACTCACCAGTGTATCACCCCATCCTCCACTCACCAGTGTATCACCCCCATCCTCCACTCACCAGTGTTCACCCCATCCTCCACTCACCAGTCTATCACCCCATCCTCCACTCACCAGTGTATCACCCCATCCTCCACTCACCAGTGTATCACCCCATCCTCCACTCACCAGTTATCACCCCATCCTCCACTCACCAGTTATCACCCCATCCTCCACTCACCAGTGATCACCCCCATCCTCCACTCACCAGTCTATCACCCCATCCTCCACTCACCAGTTATCACCTCATCCTCCACTCACCAGTGTATCACCCCATCCTCCACTCACCAGTCTATCCCCCCATCCTCCACTCACCAGTTATCCCATCCTCCACTCACATTATCCCATCCTCACCACCAGTGTATCACCCATCCTCCACTCACCATGTATCACCCCCATCCTCCACTCACTATACCATGTATCCACCACCATACATCCTCCACTCACCAGTTATCACCCATCCTCCACTCACCAGTCTATCACCCATCCTCCACTCACCAGTGATCTCCCCATCCTCCACTCACCAGTTATCACCACCTCACTCACAGTATCACACTCCTACCAGTGTATCACTCACCACCTATCCTCCACTCACTCCAGTTATCACCCCATCCTCCACTCACCAGTGTATCACCCCATCCTCCACTCACCAGTGTATCACCCATCCTCCACTCACCAGTCTATCACCCCATCCTCCACTCACCAGTTATCACCCCATCCTCCACTCACCAGTCTATCACCCCATCCTCCACTCACCAGTTATCATCCTCCATCCTTCCACTCACCAGTTATCACCCCCATCCTCCACTCACCAGTTATCATCCTCATCCTCCACTCACCAGTTATCATCCCTCATCCTCCACTCACAGTTATCACCCATCCTCCACTCACCATTATCACCCATCCTCCACTCACCAGTCTATCACCCATCCTCCACTCACCAGTTATCACCCATCCTCACTCACCAGTGTATCACCATCCTCCACTCACCAGTTATCACCCATCCTCCACTCACCAGTCTATCACCCATCCTCCACTCACCAGTCTATCACCCATCCTCCACTCACCAGTTATCCCCATCCTCCACTCACCAGTCTTCACCCATCCTCCACTCACCAGTTATCACCCATCCTCCACTCACCAGTCTATCACTCCATCCTCCACTCACCAGTTATCATCCCATCCTCCACTCACCAGTCTATCACTCCATCCTCCACTCACCAGTCTATCACCCATCCTCCACTCACCAGTCTATCACCCATCCTCCACTCACCAGTTTCCATCCACTCACCTATCCTCCACTCCACTACCAGTTATCACCCATCCTCCACTCACCAGTTATCACCCATCCTCCACTCACCAGTTATCACCCATCCTCCACTCACCAGTTATCACCCATCCTCCACTCACCAGTCTATCACCCATCCTCCACTCACCAGTCTATCACCCATCCTCCACTCACCAGTCTATCACCCCATCCTCCACTCACCAGTCTATCACTCCATCCTCCACTCACCAGTCTATCACCCCATCCTCCACTCACCAGTCTATCACCCATCCTCCACTCACCAGTTATCACTCCCATCCTTCCCCATCCTCACTCACCAGTCTATCACCCATCCTCCACTCACCAGTTATCACCCATCCTCCACTCACCAGTCTATCACCCCATCCTCCACTCACCAGTGTCCATCCCACTCACCAGTTATCACCCCATCCTCCACTCACCAGTGTATCACCCCATCCTCCACTCACCAGTCTATCACCCATCCTCCACTCACCAGTCATCACCCCATCCTCCACTCACCAGTTTCACCCCATCCTCCACTCACCAGTCTATCACCCATCCTCCACTCACCAGTTATCACCCATCCTCCACTCACCAGTCTATCACCCATCCTCCACTCACCAGTGTATCACCCCATCCTCCACTCACCAAGTCTATCACCCATCCTCCACTCACCAGTTATCACCCATCCTCCACTCACCAGTTTCACCCATCCTCCACTCACCAGTCTATCACCCATCCTCCACTCACCAGTGTATCACCCCATCCTCCACTCACCAGTGTATCCCCCATCCCACTCACCAGTGTATCACTCCATCCTCCACTCACCAGTCTATCACTCCATCCTCCACTCACCAGTCTATCATCCTCATCCTCCACTCACCAGTCTATCATCTTCATCCTCCACTCACCAGTCTATCACTCCATCCTCCACTCACCAGTCTATCACCCCCATCCTCCACTCACCAGTCTGTCACTCCATCCTCCACTCACCAGTCTGTATCACTCCATCCTCCACTCACCAGTCTATCACTCCATCCTCCACTCACCAGTCTATCATCCATCCTCCACTCACCAGTCTATCACCCATCCTCCACTCACAGTCTGTCACTCCATCCTCCACTCACCAGTCTTCACTCCATCCTCCACTCACCAGTCTGTCACTCCATCCTCCACTCACCAGTCTGTCACTCCATCCTCCACTCACCAGTCTATCACTCCATCCTCCACTCACCAGTCTGTCACTCCATCCTCCACTCACCAGTCTATCACTCCATCCTCCACTCACCAGTCTATCACTCCACCCTCCACTCACCAGTGTATCACCCCCATCCTCCACTCATTAGTCTATCACTCCATCCTCCACTCACCAGTCTATCACTCCATCCTCCACTCACCAGTCTGTCACTCCATCCTCCACTCACCAGTCTATCACTCCATCCTCCACTCACCAGTCTGTCACTCCATCCTCCACTCACCAGTCTATCACTCCATCCTCCACTCACCAGTCTATCACTCCATCCTCCACTCACCAGTCTATCACTCCATCCTCCACTCACCAGTCTGTCACTCCATCCTCCACTCACCAGTCTGTCACTCCATCCTCCACTCACCAGTCTATCACTCCATCCTCCACTCACTCCCTCATCTTGAAATGCTCCATGGAAACATGAGACACAAATGGAGTGCAATGAGATCTTTTATTGACAACGTTTCGCCCAAGGAAGTAGATCTTTCCAAGTAACGAAGAAAGTAATCCGTTGCGACGTTAATATGCTTTGAGAAAGAAGCCCAGTGCGTGGGCGAAACGTCAGTAATGGATCTCATTACAGTGCAGTTGTGTGTGTCCACCGTGTCGGTGTTTTGGGCCATTTCTCTCCATTGAGATGCTCCATCTTGACACTCCCTCCTCTCCCCACTCACACTTTCCTAGAACTCTCTCTTTTACCTCTCACTTCTCTCTTTCATCCTCACTCTCTCTCTATCCACCTCCCATTCCCTTATTCGACCCCTCGAAAGAGATTCCTTTCCCTCACTCCCGGTTGCTCCTTCATCTTCATCTTCTCTCTAATAAATCCTCCATCAAACTCTCTTTATTCCTCTTCACTCAAGTTTTCTCACCAACTGCTGTTCCATTTCTCACCCACACTGCTGTTCAATTTCTCACCCACACTGCTGTTCCATTTCTCACCCACACTGCTGTTCCATTTCTCACCCACACTGCTGTTCAATTTCTCACCCACACTGCTGTTCCATTTCTCACCCACACTGCTGTTCCATTTCTCACCCACACTGCTGTTCCATTTCTCACCCACTGCTGTTCCATTTCTCATCCACACTGCTGTTCCATTTCTCATCCACACTGCTGTTCCTTTTCTCATCCACACTGCTGTTCCTTTTCTCATCCACACTGCTGTTCCATTTCTCACCCACACTGCTGTTCTATTCCTGACCCACAACTGCTGTCCCATTCTTGACCCACAACTGTTGTCCCATTCTTGACCCACAACTGTTGTCCCATTCCTGACCCAAAACTGTTGTTCCATTCCTGACCCACAACTGTTGACCCATTCCTGACCAACAACTATTGTCCTATTCCTGACCCACAACTGTTGTCCCATTCCTGACCCACAACTGTTGTCCCATTCTTGACCCACAACTGTTGTCCCATTCTTGACCCACAACTGTTGTCCCATTCTTGACCCACAACTGTTGTCCCATTCCTGAACCACAACTGCTGTCCCATTCTTGACCCACAACTGTTGTCCCATTCCTGACCCACAACTGTTGTCCCATTCTTGACCCACAACTGTTGTCCCATTCCTGACCCACAACTATTGTCCCATTCCTGATCCACAACTGCTGTCCCATTCTTGACCCACAACTGTTGTCCCATTCCTGACTCACAAATGTTGTCCCATTCCTGACCCACAACTGTTGTCTCATTCCTGACCCACAACTGTTGTCCCATTCCTGACCCACAACTGATGTCCCATTCTTGACCCACAACTGTTGTCCCATTCCTGACCCACAACTGTTGTCCCATTTCTGACCAACAACTATTGTCCTATTCCTGACCCACAACTGTTGTCCCATTCCTGACCCACAACTGTTGTCCCATTCCTGACCCACAACTGTTGTCCCATTCCTGACTAACAACTATTGTCCTATTCCTGACCCACAACTGTTGTCCCATTCTTGACTCACAACTGTTGTCCCATTCCTGACCCACAACTGTTGTCCCATTTCTGACCAACAACTATTGTCCTATTCCTGACCCACAACTGTTGTCCCATTCCTGACCCACAACTGTTGTCCCATTCCTGACCCACAACTGTTGTCCCATTCCTGACTAACAACTATTGTCCTATTCCTGACCCACAACTGTTGTCCCATTCTTGACTCACAACTGTTGTCCCATTCCTGACCCATAACTGTTGTCCCATTCCTGACCCACAACTGTTGTCCCATTCCTGACCCACAACTGCTGTCCCATTCCTGACCCACAACTGTTGTCCCATTCCTGACCCACAACTGTTGTCCATTCTGACCCACAACTGTGTCCCATTCCTGACCCACAACTGCTGTCCCATTCCTGACCCACACTGTTGTCCCATTCCTGACCCACAACTGTTGTCCCATTCCTGACCCACAACTGTTGTCCCATTCCTGACCCACAACTGCTGTCCCATTCCTGACCCACAACTGCTGTCCCATTCCTGACCCACAACTGCTGTCCCATTCCTGACCCACAACTGTTGTCCCATTCCTGACCCACAACTGTTGTCCCATTCCTGACCCACAACTGCTGTCCCATTCCTGACCCACAACTGTTGTCCCATTCCTGACCCACAACTGCTGTCCCATTCCTGACCCACAACTGCTGTCCCATTCCTGACCCACAACTGCTGTCCCATTCCTGACCCACAACTGCTGTCCCATTCCTGACCCACAGACCGTTCCCCACATCGTTCTCAAAGAAATCCACAGCCTTTTCCTTTCATGCTCTGCCTGCACCACACATTCCGTCAGCTCGTGTCCCTTCCGTCCGGTTACTTCGGTCGCCTTAGGGATGTCCAAGCGAGACCTGGAAACTCAGAGTCAGATGTTGCAGCGCAGTGTGTCAGACTCCTAGCAGTTGTGTGGTGTCTGAATACAAACAGGGAGCTCTTGCCATGACTTACTACAGTAAGTCATTACTACAGTAAGTTATGGTAGCAAGTAAATTTTTGACATGGCCCTTCAAGATCTTCCAGGTATATACTAACAGGTATCTCTCCTTCGCTCCAGAAGTATATTCCAAGTGCTTTGAGGTATTCCTACATAATGTTTATTGCAGGCAATAAACAATATCTGTACTAAATGGTTATAACTATGACCATAATTTTTAAAAGGGTGGACCGGTAAGCCAGCGGAAGGCCTTGGTCAGACCATCATCTGACTAACACCCGCGTCAGGAAACACTTGTTATGTTTCCTGACGAATCTTACCTAACCTAACCTAATATCTGTACATTTCCTAGTTCGGATATCTCCACTACCTAGAACGGAGGTGTGAACACTGAATAGTTTTCTAGACGTGGGGTATAAATGACTTAAATAGTACCATAATTAACGTTATTTCCCATATTATAAGCGCTCTCTTTATTCACCCCGTCAGTGCTGCATTTCCTCTAGTTGGTTCTCTAAATAACACAACATCTGACATTATTCAGGAAGTCTTTCATCTGTTCTTTATATTCTACTAAACTGTCAGTCTTTGTTCAGTGTTGTGTGTTCAGTATTGTGTGTTCAGTATTGTGTTCAGTATTGTGTTCAGTATTGTGTTCAGTATTGTGTGTTCAGTAGTGTGTTCAGTATTGTGTGTTCAGTAGTGTGTGTTCAGTATTGTGTGTTCAGTATTGTGTGCTCAGTATTGTGTGTTCAGTATTGTGTGTTCAGTATTCTGTGTTCAGTATTCTGTGTTCAGTATTTTGTGTTCGTTTTGAGTTCTTCCCATATCTTAACAACTGAAATTTGTCGCCATTGAAAAATCATGTTATGTTCATTTGCGCCGTGGAAGACTTTGTTGATATTTGATCTTTATTTTCTGCATCTTCTATTGAAGCGACTTTCAGACAGTTTCAGGAGTAGTTATGACAAGGCCCACCAGGTCATGAACCAGTAGTTATGACAAGGAGCACCAGGTCATGAACCAGTAGTTATGACAAGGCCCACAAGGTCATGAACCAGTAGTTATGACAAGGCCCACAAGGTCATGAACCAGTAGTTATGACAAGGCCCACAAGGTCATGAACCAGTAGTTATGACAAGGCCACAAGGTCATGAACCAGTAGTTATGACAAGGCCCACAAGGTCATGAACCAGTAGTTATGACAAGGCCCACAAGGTCATGAACCAGTACCTATAACAAGGCCCACAAGGTCATGAACCAGTACCTATAACAAGGCCCACAAGGTCATGAACCAGTAGCTATGACAAGGCCCACAAGGTCATGAACCAGTAGTTATGACAAGGCCCACAAGGTCATGAACCAGTAGTTATGACAAGGCCCACAAGGTCATGAACCAGTAGTTATGACAAGGCCCACAAGGTCATGAACCAGTAGTTATGACAAGGCCCACAAGGTCATGAACCAGTACCTATAACAAGGCCCACAAGGTCATGAACCAGTACCTATAACAAGGCCCACAAGGTCATGAACCAGTAGCTATGACAAGGCCCACAAGGTCATGAACCAGTAGTTATGACAAGGCCCACAAGGTCATGAACCAGTAGTTATGACAAGGCCCACAAGGTCATGAACCAGTAGTTATGACAAGGCCCACAAGGTCATGAACCAGTAGTTATGACAAGGCCCACAAGGTCATGAACCAGTACCTATAACAAGGCCCACAAGGTCATGAACCAGTACCTATAACAAGGCCACAAGGTCATGAACCAGTAGCTATGACAAGGCCCACAAGGTCATGAACCAGTAGTTATGACAAGGCCCACAAGGTCATGAACCAGTAGTTATGACAAGGCCCACAAGGTCATGAACCAGTAGTTATGACAAGGCCCACAAGGTCATGAACCAGTAGTTATGACAAGGCCCACAAGGTCATGAACCAGTACCTATAACAAGGCCCACAAGGTCATGAACCAGTACCTATAACAAGGCCCACAAGGTCATGAACCAGTAGTTATGACAAGGCCCACAAGGTCATGAACCAGTAGTTATGACAAGGCCCACAAGGTCATGAACCAGTAGTTATGACAAGGCCCACAAGGTCATGAACCAGTAGTTATGACAAGGCCCACAAGGTCATGAACCAGTACCTATAACAAGGCCCACAAGGTCATGAACCAGTACCTATAACAAGGCCCACAAGGTCATGAACCAGTAGCTATGACAAGGCCCACAAGGTCATGAACCAGTAGCTATGACAAGGCCCACAAGGTCATGAACCAGTAACTATGACAAGGCCCACAAGGTCATGAACCAGTAGCTATGACAAGGCCCACAAGGTCATGAACCAGTAGCTATGACAAGGTCACAAGGTCATGAACCAGTAGCTATGACAAGGCCCACAAGGTCATGAACCAGTAGCTATGACAAGGCCCACAAGGTCATGGAACCAGTAGCTATGACAAGGCCCACAAGGTCATGAACCAGTAGCTATGACAAGGCCCACAAGGTCATGAACCAGTAGCTATGACAAGGCCCACAAGGTCATGAACCAGTAGCTATGACAAGGCCCACAAGGTCATGAACCAGTAGCTATGACAAGGCCCACAAGGTCATGAAACAGTAGCTATGACAAGGCCCACAAGGTCATGAACCAGTAGCTATGACAAGGCCCACAAGGTCATGAACCAGTAGCTATGACAAGGCCCACAAGGTCATGAACCAGTAGCTATGACAAGGCCCACAAGGTCATGAACCAGTAGCTATGACAAGGCCCACAAGGTCATGAACCAGTAGCTATGACAAGGCCCACAAGGTCATGAACCAGTAGCTATGACAAGGCCCACAAGGTCATGAACCAGTAGCTATGACAAGGCCCACAAGGTCATGAACCAGTAGCTATGACAAGGCCCACAAGGTCATGAACCAGTAGCTATGACAAGGCCCACAAGGTCATGAACCAGTAGCTATGACAAGGCCCACAAGGTCATGAACCAGTAGCTATGACAAGGCCCACAAGGTCATGAACCAGTAGCTATGACAAGGCCCACAAGGTCATGAACCAGTAGCTATGACAAGGCCCACAAGGTCATGAACCAGTAGCTATGACAAGGCCCACAAGGTCATGAACCAGTAGCGCCGACCATTTGAATGCTAAAAGGTGCATCAGTAGTACACCCTTGACCCCCTGCAAACAATTAGAGCTGCTTTTCCATTCCTTGGATCAAACTACAATGCCTTCCATTTTCCTGACTGTATGACCCCTACAGTGCTAATACAGAGCTCCTCGGGGGTTACTTGTCAAGTTTCATAACTGGAATAAATATTTCTACTGAAGGAATTAGAAAATAATGATGCAGATATATTTAAGAATATGAAATACTCTGTTTTACAGTATAGGAGTATGAGAAATGTTGTTCTTACCGAGGAAATGTTGTTCTTACCGAGGAAATGTTGTTCTTACCGAGGAAATGTTGTTCTTACCGAGGAAATGTTGTTCTTACCGAGGAAATGTTGTTCTTACCGAGGAAATGTTGTTCTTATCGAGGAAATGTTGTTCTTACCGAGGAAATGTTATTCTTACCAAGGAAATGTTGTTCTTATCGAGTAATGTTGTTCTTACCGAGGAAATGTTATTCTTACCAAGGAAATGTTGTTCTTATCGAGAAATGTTGTTCTTACCGAGGAAATGTTGTTCTTACCGAGGAAATGTTCTTACCAAAGTAATGTTCTTACCGAGGAAATGTTCTTACCAAAGTAATGTTCTTACCGAGGAAATGTTCTTACCAAAGTAATGTTCTTACCGAGGAAATGTTCTTACCAAAGTAATGTTCTTACCGAGGAAATGTATATATTCCCACGTGACCGCTCCTGAGAGTATTAAACACTTGTTTTTTTTATTTACATAACTTGATTTACAGACTAAAAGCTGTTATTGTACTTCAGATCATGTCAAAGTCCTATCTAAGGTATTGTAGCAGCCTCCCTGGAGTGCCACTCACTGTAGTAGTTAACGCCCAAATATTTACTTTCTGCTAGGCGAACACTGGCTGCAGATGTAAGGAAACATGTCCAACTTTTCCATTTGTGCCGGGATCGTACCCCGGTTCATCAGTTGTGAGTCGAGGATGGTACCACTTGAGCCAAGAGCCACCAAGACCTATGAATGTGAAGGCCAGCAGACGTGACGGCAAGTTTTGTCTTGTGTGAGCGGTACACTGATGCCATGAAGGCACTCAGCGCCGACAAGTGTTAGGGAGTTGCATGACAGAACACAAATTTGGCGAGAGTTGCGAAACTTAGTAATGAACTTGTAAAGATTCTTGCTGTGTATAATTAAGACTGAAGAGTTGAGGTTGCCAGGACGCGGAAATTACGGCAGTTGCAGCGGCTGGACTTGCTGGACTGAGAAACTGGAGTGGGCTTACCAATTTTCACTCGACGAATTGTGTTTGTGGAAGTTGAGACTTAGTTCCTGACCCCGCCTCCCAGACCACTTTAATCGGCATCATTGACTTTTGGTCTCTTGGGATTTATCATATCTACTCTTGAATCCAGATCATTCCACTTTTTAACTTGAATGAGACTTAAAAACCTAATTTCTTGCATCCCTCTTTCTTATCTGTGTCTTCTGCTACTACCTGTGTTCCCTTCATTCTCGTCCTCAGTCTGTCACTGTCTGTCCTGTCCGTTCCTCATGAATTTTTGTTATGTAGTTCTCGTGTGTCACCTTGTTCTTTTCTCCACCAAGGTCGTCACTTTCAATTCTTTCAACTTCTCATAGTGTGGAAATAAATGGCATAAAATACTGACACAATGGAAAAATGAACACATAAGCAGTATAATGTGATCCTTTATTGACAACGTTTCGCCCACATAGTGGGCTTTATCGAGTCAAACAGATCTACCTGGATAGAAGATACATGAGTATTTATAGGATTTAGTCAGGTGGAGAATGCTGCATGTGACAGTCTTCAAAGTAGGGTAATATTTTAAAACCTTGGGTAACTTAAAAGGAGATTGGACAAGTATATGGGTAGACCTTCTGCAGTTTTATGTGTATTCCCCTTACTTCTGGTACCAGTCTGGTTGCAAACCTTTTGATTTTTTCGAGTTTCAGCACGTTCTGTACCAGATGTGGGTTTCATGCTGAGGCCACATACTCAATGACTGACTTAACATATGCGGCAAATAAATTTATGAAGGATTATTTATTAAAATTCCCGAATGCTGTTCTGAGGTTTGCTAATCTTTCATTTGTCATTGGTGTTACACGGTTTATGTGTAATTCTGGAGATATGCTCGGTGTAATATTCGCCATTATTCTCTGATATTTACAACTTTTTCCTGCCCACGACTTAATGTGTCCTGTTTAGCCTCTCCTTCAGATCTTATGTCTTCCTCGAGTTTATGGCTGTTGTCTCCTGTTCTTATTCTTCTGTTTAGTTATACATCATCAGCAAACAGCAACAGTAGGACTTAATCCCTTCTGCCAGGCCATCCACGTGTATCATAATACAGTAGTGTTCCTGGTATCGAACCTTGCGGAACCCCACTCGTTGCTCTCTCTCATTCTTTACTGTTACGCTTTGCCTTCTGACATCCAGGTACTCCGCGACCCGCTGGAGCACTTTGCCTTTTACCTCTGCCTATTCCCTAATTTCTGTACTAATTTCTGGTAAGGTACTGTATCGAATGCTTTTTTCACAGTCTAGAAATATGCAATCCACCCAATCCTGCCTTATTTTTTTTCTCTGTGACTCTGTAATAGATTGCCAGCAAATTCATAAGACAGGATTTTCTATCCCAAAAATAGTACTGGTTTTCTTTAATTATTCTTTTCCCGAAGAGTCTCAGTATTCTTTTCTTTACTATCTTCTCCAGAAATACTGGCAGTATGCATGTCAGAGATACTGGCCTGTAATTCAGGACCTCTTTTCTGTCCTCGTTTTTAACAAACAGCTACCACATTCGTCTTTTTTTCAATTTTCTGGTATATATGTTGACTGGAGGGACTGTGTGAGCTACTTGCTCACACACTTGTTTTGTTCTTTTTCTCAGCAACCATAGAGATATGTCTTCTGGTCCCATTACTTTTGTTACATCTAGGTAGTTTAGTAGTCTCATCACGTCTTCTGCTGTGTTGATTCTCTCCAGCACCTGTAGACCTCGTGTGATTACAGTGACTCCCGTAGCTCTTCTCATCCTCCTGTGAGAACCTCTAAGAATCTCATGCTAAGCACTTAGCATACTTCTCTGTCATTCTCCGTCAGCGTTCCTTTCTCATTTACTTTGGTCCTTCACAGTTGTCTGTTTTCTTATGTGGCTGTGGAGTAACAATGGTTCAGTTTTGGTCTTTGCTGTATATCATTTTCCATCTTCCAGCTTCTCTTTTTAACTCATGCGTGTTTGTTTCTAGTTCTCCTGCTTTTGTCTTGGTTCTCTGTAGTTTGATTTCCTGTAATTTTATCAAACCCTCTTGCTCTGTCATGTATGTTTTGTGTGAAAACTAGATCAAATATCAGTGCCTCATCTCCCCTCCTCACTCTCATCGTTTCATTCACACGCTGACTCAGAAAATTCTTCATTACTGCTTTCATAAATTTCACTCTTCATGATTTTGGTCTCCTATGAAGTCCCAGTTTTCCCAGTTATTCTCCTTATGGTAGAAGTCTCATGGTGTTTATTACAAATAAAGAAGCATTTGTAATAAACGACTGTTTGGGATACTAAGTAAAATCTCGTATTTCAGATTTTTATTATATTAAATATATATTATTAATATAAAAGCATATAATCTGAATAAAAACATATAATCTAATAATCTGTGTAAAAACCTATTTACACAAAATCACAGTACAAGATAAAAGTCACAAGTAAAATCAAGTATTCGGTGTAGTGTCAAGTCGCTACCATCTTCTAGTGTCACGCAGGACACTACCACACCTTGTCATGATACTTCTTTGTCTTATGGCACGCCTTCTCACGGGGTCCCATGACACACGTTCTCTGTGTCACATGACACGCCCCCGGTGTCACCCGACACGCTTTCTCTTCTGTGTCACACGACACCCTTCTCTCTGTGCCCATAAGACACCTTCCTTGCATCATGAACCCATCTCTAATAAAACCTTTTCACCGCGTTATGACACACATCAAATACACGACTCAACCTGTGTCGTGCCACCGTCACAAACTCTGACTGACTACACCACTAAATACCTGACACCACATAGTGTCACACAAGACACCACCTGTTACCAGTGTCACACAAGACACCACCTGTTACCAGTGTCACACAAGACACCACCTGTTACCAGTGTCACACAAGACACCACCTGTTACCAGTGTCACACAAGACACCACCTGTTACCAGTGTCACACAAGACACCACCTGTTACCAGTGTCACACAAGACACCACCTGTTACCAGTGTCACACAAGACACCACCTGTTACCAGTGTCACACAAGACACCACCTGTTACCAGTGTCACACAAGACACCACCTGTTACCAGTGTCACACAAGACACCACCTGTTACCAGTGTCACACAAGACACCACCTGTTACCAGTGTCACACAAGACACCACCTGTTACCAGTGTCACACAAGACACCACCTGTTACCAGTGTCACACAAGACACCACCTGTTACCAGTGTCACACAAGACACCACCTGTTACCAGTGTCACACAAGACACCACCTGTTACCAGTGTCACACAAGACACCACCTGTTACCAGTGTCACACAAGACACCACCTGTTACCAGTGTCACACAAGACACCACCTGTTACCAGTGTCACACAAGACACCACCTGTTACCAGTGTCACACACTTTCAGGTACATAAGTTCAGGTACAACAGTCCATTTTCAGGTACATAGTCTCAGGAACACAGTCGGTACGGTGAATAAGCCAGTAGATAGTCTAAGGCCGTCACCAGCACGAAGAGTCAATCTCCAGGTCTGTCTGTTGAACACTCCCAGGTGTATCAGGGAGCTAGTGAACTCTCCAGTGTTGTATAGGGGAGAGTCTCGCTGACACTCTCCAGCAGTGTATATGGGAGAGTCTCGTACACTCCCTAGGTGTATCAGGGAGCTGGTGAACTCTCCAGTGTTGTATATGGGAGTCTCGTTAGCACTGTAGACCTGTCACCAGCACCACACTGCGAAAGTCTACAACTCTCAAGCAGGTCTGCCTGGCGAACTCCAGTAGTGTATCAGTGAGCTGGTGGACTCTCCAGTGTTGACTAGGGGAGAGTCTCGATGACACTGTCAGTCAAGCCGGCTCGGCAGTCAAACATCAGGTCTGATGACGTAACCCCTTGACTGCCGGCCGGTGAGGTAATTACCTAACTACCATTGTTAGATACGGGGCCGTAACAGTGTTGAAATAGTTTTGCTTCTTCCTCTCTTAGCTACTTATTTTCCAGTATGCGAATAATTGTTGTTAATTTGATCATACTTCTTCGTTGGCCTCTTATTGTTTGGCAGTGAATTATGTATCACTGACATTATTACTTTTGTCTCTCAGGACATTACAGTACCTGCTATATAATTCCTGAAATTCCCTATTCTCAAGCTTCCTAGTTCCTGAAATTTCCATCAGTCTCTGACCATCAGTGCTGCTGCTCCTTTGTTCCTTATTTTCCTTAGTTGGTAGCACTCTGGGAATATCATATTTATTATTATTCCTGAGAGTTTCGTCTCCGTAGTAGCTACTACATCAGGTTTTTTTCTCCTATTTATTTCACGAATTTACACTTTTTATGCCTTCATGTATATTTGAGGACCACACTCTTATTCTTGTATTGTTTTTACTATTTTCTGGTCATGCTTTTTTTTTCATTTCTCGAGGTATTGAGTAGGAAGTCTCTGAAAAATGTTAGGTATTTCCTCTCTTGTTTTGCCCTTCATTCCTTGTCCGTCTGCTTTCTGATATTAGATTGTGTTAGTTTCAAGATCCTCTCAGATTTGATTTCCCTCGCATTATTAGATTTATTTCAGGCCTTGTTAATAAATTTGAAAAGACCTGTCTCTATCCATATATACTTGTCACTCTTACTGCTTCCAGTTGTCTCACCAGGACTTCCTCTTGGTACTTTTGTACTGTCATCTTGGTTTTTTTTTCATTTGAGCTGAACGCCACAGTAACTATATGCTTCACTTTCCTATTTCATATATTTTTTTCTTCAGTGGGCCTTTCCTCTCAGCTGTGAGTTTATTTTTCTCTCTGTGTGGTCGACAGCAGGAGTGACGAGTTAGTGAGGCAGCAAATACTTCAAGCTAGGCTGTAGTTACTTGTAGTTAGTGAGGCAGCATATACTTCAAGCTAGGCTGTAGTTACCTGTAGTTAGTGAGGCAGCAAATACTTCAAGCTAGGCTGTAGTTACCTGTAGTTAGTGAGGCAGCATATACTTCAAGGTAGGCTGTAGTTACCTGTAGTTAGTGAGGCAGCATATACTTCAAGCTAGGCTGTAGTTACCTGTAGTTAGTGAGGCAGCATATACTTCAAGCTAGGCTGTAGTTACCTGTAGTTAGTGAGGCAGCATATACTTCAAGCTAGGCTGTAGTTACCTGTAGTTAGTGAGGCAGCATATACTTCAAGCTAGGCTGTTGTTACCTGTAGTTAGTGAGGCAGCATATACTTCAAGCTAGGCTGTAGTTACCTGTAGTTAGTGAGGCAGCATATACTTCAAGCTAGGCTGTTGTTACCTGTAGTTAGTGTCCAGGATGTCACTCTCAACTACATTTATATTTAAAATTACCGATTTATTTTTATCAAAAAGTTTTATTGTTTATTAGTGATAATGAGTTTTCATACATAAAATTATTTCAGTGTAACCATGGAAACAATTGGTTTTAAAGCAAAGAATATTACTGTGACTGGCCGAGACTCGAATTGAAAACTTTAGGCAGCCTCCCAGGAAGCCGTCTAAACTTTCGACGCTGTAGACCACTACACCACCATGGTAGAAGGTAGGTGTCTAGTGCGAGCACTAGACATGCTTCCCATAACGCTTGCCACACTCGGGAAATAGTAAGCTCAAAGGCTGGTATCGAAACTTTCGGAGAAATAAATTTGCCACTGAGCGTAGCACTTCCTGGATGTGGTTATTGTTATGGCAAGTATGTCTAGTGTTCTTACTAGATACCTTACATCTACCATGGTGGTGTAGTGATCTAGAACGTCGAGAGTTTACCTGGCTTCCTGATAGGCTGCCTAAAGTCTCGGGTAAGAGTCTCGGCCAGTCCCAGTTGTAAAATTTCGTCTCCAAACATAAAATGTGATCCAATCGTAGCGTAGTTTAATAATTAAATTTATTTCATTTTTCCAGAAGAGTTAATCTTCATAATCCTTGTATATTTCTGAATAAAACTAGTAGACTCCAGCAGCAGCAGGATCAACAACATTTGGTTGGCCCAATATTTACTTAATGAACAATAAAGAATATTTTTTATTCTGGAAAATCTCACGGTATAAACACTAGGGTTCTCGCCTGCCATGTTTCAAAATTTACTGTATATAAATAAAAAGTAATCACATAATCAACATATAAAATCCTCTTCAGTATGTTTTAAAAATTCTCAAAATATGATTTTGCTTGGAAGAGAGTTTTTTCATTTTATTAAGTAATGTATTTCCAGTAGCATTGTCTTCAGAGGCGGGTGCCTGTGAAGGTCTCTCTATCCGAGGATTTAGGGTTATTTTTCCCCTTCCTCGGATCAGACTTGATTACCTCTCATTAGCAGTGAACCGTATGATCCCGACCAGTTTAGTGCTTCCCCGAGATTACAATAGTGTACTTGTTGTGTTGTAGTAACTTATGACAGTACCTGGTGTGTTGTAGTAACTTATGACAGTACCTGGTGTGTTGTTGTAACTTATGACAGTACCTGGTGTGTTGTAGTAACTTATGACAGTACCTGGTGTGTTGTAGTAACTTATGACAGTACCTGGTGTGTTGTAGTAACTTATGACAGTACCTGGTGTGTTGTAGTAACTTATGACAGTATCTGGTGTGTTGTAGTAATTTATGGCAGTACCTGCTGTGTTGTAGTAACTTATGACAGTACCTGGTGTGTTGTAGTAACTTATGACTACCTGGTGTGTTGTAGTAACTTATGACAGTACTTGGTGTGTTGTAGTAACTTATGACAGTACCTGGTGTGTTGTTGTAACTTATGACAGTACCTGGTGTGTTGTAGTAACTTATGACAGTACCTGGTGTGTTGTAGTAACTTATGACAGTACCTGGTGTGTTGTAGTAACTTATGACAGTACCTGGTGTGTTGTAGTAACTTATGACAGTACCTGCTGTGTTGTAGTACCTTATGACAGTACCTGCTGTGTTGTAGTAACTTATGACAGTATCTGGTGTGTTGTAGTAACTTATGACAGTACCTGGTGTGTTGTAGTAACTTATGACAGTACCTGGTGTGTTGTAGTAACTCATGACAGTACCTGGTGTGTTGTAGTAACTTATGACAGTACCTGGTGTGTTGTAGTAACTTATGACAGTATCTGGTGTGTTGTAGTAACTTATGACAGTACCTGGTGTGTTGTAGTAACTTATGACAGTACCTGGTGTGTTGTAGTAACTTATGACAGTACCTGGTGTGTTGTAGTAACTTATGACAGTACCTGGTGTGTTGTAGTAACTTATGACAGTATATGGTGTGTTGTAGTAACTTATGACAGTACCTGGTGTGTTGTAGTAACTTATGACAGTACCTGGTGTGTTGTAGTAACTTATGACAG
Source organism: Cherax destructor (assembly GCA_009830355.1). Taxonomy (NCBI): domain Eukaryota; kingdom Metazoa; phylum Arthropoda; class Malacostraca; order Decapoda; family Parastacidae; genus Cherax; species Cherax destructor. Next base: position 7,614 of record WNWK01027598.1, on the reverse strand, counting down.
TACCTGCTGTGTTGTAGTAACTTATGACAGTACCTGCTGTGTTGTAGTAATTTATGACAGTATCTGGTGTGTTGTAGTAACTTATGACAGTACCTGGTGTGTGTTATACTAATGACTATACTTGCTGTATCACATTCCGAGATACCAGAATGTGTATCTCGACCGCGACAGAACACGAGAAGAAAGACAGAAACAGAAAGAGAGGGTACAGAGACGAAAGGAGGAAAGAGAGATGGACAGGAGAATCCAAACTCAGGAGGAAGCTCAAATACCTTCAGATGTCCCCCAACCTGGACAACCCCAATGCAACCAAACAATCTAAACCAAAACACACATGCCATACCCAATGCTTCCACCCACCTCATTACAAACTCCACCTTCACACCAACCACCCATAGTTCCTCATCAGGTCTCCCACTTTCCCAACCCCAACGTACCCCCCTGACTACGGATTTACAAAAGAAGTTGAAGGTTTGGTATACAAATGCAGATGGTATAACAAATAAATGGGAGGAGTGGCATGAAAGAATAAACGAGACATCCCCAGACATAATAGCACTCACAGAAACGAAACTCACCAGGATAACAGATGCAATCTTTCCACCCGGATATCAAATTCTCAGGAAAGATAGAGGGAGCAGAGGGGGAGGAGGAGTTGCACTCCTCATTAAGAACCGGTGGGGATTTGAGGAAGTGGAAGGAATGGATGGAATGGGCGAAAGGAACTACATAGTAGGAACAATCCAGTCTGAGGGCCATAAGGTGGTAATTGCTGTAATGTACAACCCACCACAGAACTGCAGGAGGCCAAGAGAAGAATACGATGAGAGCAACAGAGCAATGGTAGACACACTTGCTGAGGTGACCAGAAGAGCCCACACAGGAAGAGCAAAGTTGCTTGTTATGGGTGATTTCAATCACAAAGAGATTGATTGGGAAAATCTGGAGCCCCACAGGGGTCCTGAATTATATAGTTGAGCTACAAGTGGAGAGGGGAGCAGGAATAGGAAGGGAGAAACGAAACTACAAAAGGGGGAACTACACAAGCATGAGGAACTTCCTACAAGCCGTTCAGTGGGAGAGAGAATTGGCAGGAAAACCAGTAAAATAAATGATGGAATATGTGACAACCAAATGCAAAGAGGCAGAGGAGAGGTTTGTCCCCAAGGAAAACAGAAGTAATGGGAAGACCAGAACGAGTCCTTGGTTCACCCAAAGGTGTAGGGAGGCAAAAACTAAGTCCACTAGAGAATGGAAAAAGTACAGAAGACAAAGGACCCAGGAAAATAAAGAGATTAGCCGAAGAGCAAGAAACGAATATGCACAGGTAAGAAGGGAGGCTCAGCGACAATACGAAAATGATATAGCATCAAAAGTCAAGTCTGACACGAAGCTGTTGTATAGCCACATCAGGAGGAAAACAACAGTCAAGGACCAGGTAATCAGGCTGAGGAAGGAAGGTGGGGAGTTCACAAGAAACGACCAAGAGGTATGTGAGGAGCTCAACATGCGATTTAAAGAAGTCTTTACAGAGGAGACAGGAAGGACTCCAGGAATTCAGAATAGGGAGGTATACCAACAAGTGCTGGATGAAATACACACAACCGAGGAGGAAGTGAAGAAGCTGTTATGTGAACTCGATACCTCAAAAGTGGTGGGACCTGACAACATTTCTCCGTGGGTCCTTAGAGAGGGAGCAGAGATGTTGAGTGTGCCACTAACAAAAATCTTCAACACATCCATTGAAACTGGGCAACTACCTGAGGTGTGGAAGATGGCAAATGTAGTCCCAATTTTTAAGAAAGAAGACAGACATGAGGCATTAAATTATAGACCTATGTCACTGACGTGTATAGTATGCAAAGTCATGGAGAAGATCATCAGGAGGAGAGTTGTGGAGCACCTAGAAAGACACAAGCTTATAAACGACAACCAGCACGGTTTCAGGGAAGGAAAATCCTGTGTCACAAACCTACTGGAGTTTTATGACAAGGTAACAGAAGTAAGACACGAGAGAGAGAGGGGTGGATAGACTGCATTTTCTTGGACTGCAAGAAGGCGTTCGACACAGTTCCTCACAAGAGGTTAATGCAAAAGCTAGAGGATCAGGCACACATAACAGGAAAGGCACTGCAATGGATAAGAGAATATCTAACAAGGAGGCAACAACGAGTCATGGTACGTGACGAGGTGTCAGAGTGGGCACCTGTGACGAGTGGGGTTCCACAAGGGTCAGTCCTGGGACCGGTACTGTTTTTGGTATATGTGAATGACATAACGGAAGGGATAGACTCAGAAGTGTCCCTGTTTGCAGATGATGTGAAGTTAATGAGAAGAATTAAATCAGTCGAGGATCAGGCAGGACTACAAAGAGACCTGGATAGGCTACAAGCCTGGTCCAGTAACTGGCTCCTTGAATTTAACCCTGCCAAATGTAAAGTCATGAAGATCGGGGAGGGGCAAAGAAGACCGCAGACAGAGTATAGTCTAGGTGGCCAAAGACTGCAAACCTCACTCAAGGAAAAAGATCTTGGGGTGAGTATAATACCGAGCACATCTCCTGAGGCACACATTAATCAGATAACTGCTGCAGCATACGGGTGGCTGGCAAACCTAAGAATAGCGTTCCAATACCTCACTAAGGAATCGTTCAAGACTCTGTACATCATATACATCAGGCCCATACTGGAGTATGCAGCACCAGTTTGGAACCCACACCTGGTCAAGCACGTCAAGAAACTAGAGAAAGTGCAAAGGTTTGCAACAAGACTAGTCCCAGAGCTAAGGGGATTGTCCTACGAAGAAAGGTTAAGGGAAATCGGCCTGACGACACTAGAGGACAGGAGGGTTAGGGGAGACATGATAACGACATATAAAATACTGCGAGGAATAGATAAGGTTGACAGAGACAAGATGTTCCAGAGAGGGGACACAGAAACAAGGGGTCACAATTGGAAGTTGAAGACTCCTATGAGTCAAAGAGATGTTAGGAAGTATTTCTTCAGTCATAGAGTTGTCAGGAAGTGGAATAGCCTAGAAAGTGACGTAGTGGAGGCAGGAACCATACATAGTTTTAAGACGACGTTTGATAAAGCTCATGGAGCAGGGAGAGAGAGGACCTAGTAGCAATCAGTGAAGAGGCGGGGCCAGGAGCGATGACTCTACCCCTGCAACCACAAATAGGTGAGTACTAATGACTGTACCTGCTGTGTTGTACTAATGACTGTACCTGCTGTGTTGTACTAATGACTGTACCTGCTGTTTTGTATTAACTATGTAACATATAAAATGAGCTAAATGATTGACTGAGTAACTATATTCAGAGTGTTCCCGGAGATTGTACTCAGGAATTTAACTTCACATTTAGAAGTGTTTTTAAGGTCGAAGATTCAATCCCCGACTGTCTATTGTAGTGTACAACATATTAGTCACGTCTACGACATGTAAGTGTCACTATATTGGTAAGAAGATAAACTAGTTTATAGTTTGAATCACTTATTACATGGGTAAATCATGTAGAACTGTCATTTTCGGTTACAAAGGAAAAAATGCTCCTTCTGGAGCTCTCTCCACTCGGAGTGTTAGTCAAGCTTGTATGAAGCTCTCTCCACTCGGAGTGTTAGTCAAGCTTGCATGAAGATCTCTCCACTCGGAGTGTTAGTCAAGCTTGTATGAAGCTCTCTCCACTCGGAGTGTTAGTCAAGCTTGCATGAAGCTCTCTCCACTCGGAGTGTTAGTCAAGCTTGTATGAAGCTCTCTCCACTCGGAGTGTTAGTCAAGCTTGCATGAAGATCTCTTCACTCGGAGTGTTAGTCAAGCTTGTATGAAGCTCTCTTCACTCGGAGTGTTAGTCAAGCTTGTATGAAGCTCTCTCCACTCGGAGTGTTAGTCAAGCTTGCATGAAGCTCTCTCCACTCGGAGTGTTAGTCAAGCTTGTATGAAGCTCTCTCCACTCGGAGTGTTAGTCAAGCTTGTATGAAGCTCTCTCCACTCGGAGTGTTAGTCAAGCTTGTATGAAGCTCTCTCCACTCGGAGTGTTAGTCAAGCTTGCATGAAGCTCTCTCCACTCGGAGTGTTAGTCAAGCTTGTATGAAGCTCTCTCCACTCGGAGTGTTAGTCAAGCTTGCATGAAGCTCTCTCCACTCGGAGTGTTAGTCAAGCTTGCATGAAGCTCTCTTCACTCGGAGTGTTAGTCAAGCTTGTATGAAGCTCTCTCCACTCGGAGTGTTAGTCAAGCTTGCATGAAGCTCTCTTCACTCGGAGTGTTAGTCAAGCTTGCATGAAGCTCTCTTCACTCGCCATCTTCACCTGAGTATCGTTGTTCTCCAGAGTTCCTCTTATCTCTTGTCTTCTTTATTAACGTGGTAATTTTGTACTGTAAATGCTATTTGATTTATTACTTTTAATTTTTTTTAGTGTTTCTATTTTTTCATGATTGTTTTTTTATCGTTTTCATTTTATAGACGTAATGATGAGAATCAAAATTGCCCGAAAAAAATGTTACATTGAATGTTCAACCTCTCGTTGACATTGCTGATATATATATATATATATATATATATATATATATATATATATATATATATATATATATATATATATATATTCACATGTCTATAGGCTCCTTTCCAAAAAACGAATATATAAATTAGTCATGTTTTACATTAGGTAGTATTTTTATCATGTGTTACAGTGGCAATAAGATGCCACCAGAATCACTCTCATATATTTACAGCATCTTTTTTCTTACAGGATGTCAACGCGACAACCTCTAAGAAGGTATGAACATTATTCTTGGTATTTCTTATGAGGTGAAAGGCTGGAGAGCCTTTATACAAATTTTATAATTTTCTTAAGGAGTGTACAAGTTCGATTATTACTGGTGCCTTTGATCTGATTGTTGAGTTGTGGTGCACCGACGGTGCTGATAATGAGTGCCATGTAATGTGAAGACTGTGAAGCTTCGTTCCTGGATTTAAGGGGCACGTCAATTCCCCTGTTTTCTAATATGTTATTTTTCTCTTATAATCTACCTTGTCCATAATTACTCTCGCATTTGCTTTGTCTGATTTCGTAAGGTGAGGTTGCAACACAATCGTCCTCAAACATTTGTTAAGTCATACCATGAATTAAGGAAAGATCCTGAACTTCACCTTACGAAAGCAGACAAACCAAATGCGATTGTAAGTATGGACAAGGTAGATTATAGGGAAAAGATGACCATGATATTAGGAGACAGGGAAACTTACGCGCCTCTTAATGGGTCACGCGACACCATCAGCCTGCATCTGGCTTCACGTGAAGGTATATATTTGGAGGACGAAGATATTGATTTATTTACTATGTTGGTTGAGCGGTCAGTAAGGCGGCTTTCAACCGAGTCTAATTGGTGGTCCTCTTTGGGGGAGACTTGAATATTTTTATATATTTTTGGAAGAGCTAAAACTATGGAGGTCATACAACGCTTGGGAAATGTTAAACAATAAGTTTGATCTAAGAGGATGATAGTTCCGACTCCTTTGATGAGGATCAAGTCACCTACCTAGTCAGGGTTGAATCTAGAAGTTACCAGATGAGGATAAGTTGTCATAGAACTTGTTTCAACACACTGAACACGTTTTTTGAACACATTGAGCATGTTCTCGTGTACAAATTCCGCTGCATTGTTAAGCACACCTTAAGCATGGTTTGAGAATACACTGTACCTGGAGACCAGTAACATAACGTGTCATACTACATTCCAAATACAACACCTTGACTTATTTTGTGTGTGATGGGTTGTACCTTCTAGTGAACACCATAACAGTTGTGTGATGGGTTGTACCTTCTAGTGAACAATATAACAGTTGTGTGATGGGTTGTACCTTCTAGTGAACAACATAACACTTGTGTGATGGGTTGTACCTTGTAGTGAACAATATAACAGTTGTGTGATGGGTTGTACCTTCTACTGAACAATAAAACAGTTGTGTGATGGGTTGTACCTTCTAGTGAACACCATAACAGTTGTGTGATGGGTTGTACCTTCTAGTGAACAATATAACAGTTGTGTGATGGGTTGTACCTTCTAGTGAACACCATAACAGTTGTGTGATGGGTTGTACCTTCTAGTGAACAACATAACAGTTGTGTGATGGGTTGTACCTTCTAGTGAACAACATAACAGTTGTGTGATGGGTTGTGCCTTCTAGTGAACAACATAACAGTTGTGTGATGGGTTGTACCTTCTAGTGAACACCATAACAGTTGTGTGATGGGTTGTACCTTCTAATGAACAACATAACAGTTGTGTGATGGGTTGTACCTTCTAGTGAAGATAACAGTTGTGTGATAGGTTGTACCTTCTAGTGAACAACATAACACTTGTGTGATGGGTTGTACCTTCTAGTGAACAACATAACACTTGTGTGATGGGTTGTACCTTCTAGTGAACAACATAACACTTGTGTTATGGGTTGTACCTTGACAGTGAGAAAGATGACAATTCAAGTATAGTTCGAGGTATTGAGTCTTGAAAACACTTTTATGAAATTTCATACATGTGGGTAGCCAAGTTACTCAGCACTTGGTCAGCACCGAGACTCGAAAACTCAGGAAGTTCAGCAAAGTTGTTGGATTGAAGAAAGGCGTACTGACTGCTGGGTGATGGGGGCTCAGTGTTCAGTGTAGACACGTAGTTTCAGTGTGCACCGTCAGTGTACAGGTGTGGAGGGTCAATGTGTACCGTCAGTGTACACGCCTGGAGGCGCACACACACACACACACATACTGACAGCAACGCTCAATATGGGACCAAACTTGTTATGGATTTGTGGAGCGAACAGCCGGAAGGGATAATTATATTATTAGCCATTAAATTATTAAATATTTGACGAGAGGATGGGTAATTTCGTCCACCGTGAGAGCCTGATTGAAATTTAATGACCGACTAATTACGCTTTTGAATATATTTCATATTGTATGTTAATTTCACGATGGAAATAACTAAATATATCACAAGTTATACTCTGAACATATTCTGCCGAGGATGAAGTTGTGAGAGTTTTGAAGACGTGTTCTTTGTGGAATATTATTAACAACCCCCCCCCCCCCCTAGTGTACTTTACACTGAGTGCTCTTCACACAATGCTCATTCGTGCTCACCTAGATGAATTTGCAAGGATCGATTCATAGCTTCTGGCTCACCTCTTAACTCGTGCCTATCGTCTCAACTGATTTCTGGCCTCCAGGGGCGCCATCATTTATAGTCTTGAAACTGCGTTTAACGTTATCTCTTGTAGGTCATTCCTCTAATTTGGCACTCTGGCACTATAAAATTTACTTCCTAACTTTGCTAACACTCGTCAGCTACCATAAGTAACCCCGGTCTCCCTCTCCTGGCATCTAAAACTACCTGTCTCCTGTCTCCCTCTGTTGGCATCTAAAACAACCTGTCTCCTGTCTTTCTCTCCTGGCATCTCAAACAACCTGGCTCTCTCTCCTGTCATCTTAAGCAACCTGCCTCCTGGCTCTCTCTCCTGTCATATCCAACAACCTGTCTCCTGGCTCTCCTGTCATCTTAACCAGTCTACCGGCTCTCTCTCCTGTCATCTCAAACAACTTGTCTCCTGGCTC
>WNWK01027597.1:0-26142 GCA_009830355.1 Cherax destructor | reverse complement strand
CCCCCACTTCTCGGTCCTTTTCCCCGCTCCGGGGCTTTTTCTCCTCTTCTTAAAAGCTATCGATCCTCCCTCCACTACATCACGTCCCGACTATTCATTTCCTGACAACTGTGACGGGAAAAAATTTTCCCTCTCCTGTGGTTCATCTGAGTTTTAATTTTAACGACCCTTTTTTTCTGCCCCATTCTGACCATCCCCCGTCCATTTCAATTTCTTCATTTTTTTGGGTCGTTATCTTCCCCCTTCTCCTGTCCTCAGTGTCGGGGGTATTACCCTAACCTCTTCTCGTAGGACATATTATCTGGGGACTAGTCTTGTTGCAAACCCTTTTCACTTTCTTCAGTTTCCTTACATGCTTGTCTGGGTGAGGGTTAAACTCCTCATCCCCAATGGGGGTTTTCTTTTACAGAGCCCTAAGACCCCTTTTTAAAGAGTCATTGGCTTTTTAAGGAAGTATGCTGCAGCAGTTTTTAGTTAATGTGCGCCTCAGGAGATGTCCCGGGTTTTATACTCACCCCAAGATCCTTTTCCTTGAGGATTAGTGGCTTTTCATTTTCCCCACTGTTTTTTTTGCCCTTCCGAATCTTAATAACTTTGCATTGTTGGGTTAAACTCCGAACCAAATTCGCACCAGGCCTGCAGCCTGTTCATATCCCTCTGTAGTTCTGCCTGGCCCTCGTCCGATTGAACCCATCAACTTCCATCATTTGCAAACAAGGACACTTCAGTCTATTCTTCCGTCCGTCGTTCAAAACCGAAACAGCACTGGCCCAGGAATGCCCCGGGAACCCCGCCTTTAAAGGCGCCACTATGACACCTCTCACACCATGACTCACTGTTGTCTTCCTGAAGGACCTGACCCCTTGTGCCTTCCCATTATACTCCTTGTCCCCAGCTTTTGAGAATCTCTTGTGGGAACGCCTTCTTCAGTCCAAAAATGAAACCACCCCCTCTCTCTTGCACATCACCCTGTCATAGAACTTCACTAGGTTTGTGACGCAGGATTTCCGTCCTTGAAACAATGCTGACTGTCGTTGATAAGCTCTTTCCTTTCTAGGTGCCCACCACTCTTCTGATAATCTTCTCAATGACCTTGCATTACATACACGTCGTGACACTGGTCTGAGTTTAATGCTTCGCGCCTGTCTCCTTTTTAAAAATTGGGACTACATTTGCTGTCTTCCATACTTCAGGTAGTCGCCCTGTTTCGATAGATGTTGAAGATAGTTGTTAGTGGTCTAAAACTCCTCTGCTGCCTGTCTGGACCACAGAGAGATGTTATCCGGCCCCATCGCCTTTGAGGTATCTAGTTCACTTAGCAGCCCCTTCACTTCTTCCTCGGTGGTATGTATTGTGTCCAACATGCGTGTGTACCACCCCTTCCGCCTTTCTGGAGGCCCTTCTGTCTCCTCTGTGAACACTTTTAATCTCATGTTGAGCTGCTCACATACTTGCGGTCATTTTTACACTGGCCGACGTAGCCGAAGGGCCACGTCGGCCAGAGTGTCAACCATTGCTCTTTACTCTCATCATACTCTGTCTTGACCTTCTGATGTTCTGTGGTGGGTTATACATCACTGCAATTACCACCTGAGAGTTCCAGACTGAAGCGTTCTTTTATATTTTGCTTCTGTCTGCTCTTCTCCAGCTCATAAGAACATAAGAAAGGAGGAACACTGCAACAGGCCTACTGGCCCATACTTGCAAGTCCATGTCAAACCAACCCACCAAAAAAAATATTTGTCCAACCTATCCCCATCCAAGGAACAAACCCTGAAAACCCCCTCCCAACAATTGTAAATCCGTTCAAATCCAACCCTTCTCACTCACAAGAAAACAGAAATAAGGACACTGCAGCAAGCCAACTGGTCCACGCTAGGTAAGTCCCCCTAAAACCCAAAATCAATCCACAAACAAAAACTCCTACCCAACCCACCTACTCCATCCATGGAATATGCTTCGATAATCAGGGCATTATAAACAGGGTACTGGAAGAGCTGAAGAACCTGGTCCATCACAAGAGCACACAGGAGCTGAAGCACCTGGTCCATCACCAGGGCACTGAATAAGCCGAAGCACCTGGTCCATCACCAGGGCACTGAATAAGCCGAAGCACCTGGTCCATCAACAGGGCACTGAATAAGCCGAAGCACCTGGTCCATCAACGGGCACTGAATAAACCAAGCACCTGGTCCATCACCAGGGCACTGAATAAGCCGAAGCACCTGGTCCATCACCAGGGCACTGAATAAGCCGAAGCACCTGGTCCATCACCAGGGCACTGAATAAGCCGAAGCACCTGGTCCATCACAAGGGCACTGATCCATCCATCAAAATGCCATCGGTTTTTGATCAGCATTGCCACTCCTCCACCCTCTCTTTTCCCTCTGTCTTTCCTCGGAATCTGATATCCCGTTGGAAAGACGGCATCTGTTATCATCCTTGTGAGCTTGGTTTCTGTGAGGACTATGATGTCCGGTGATGCCTCTTTGACTCTTTAGTGCCACTCCTCCCACTTATTTGTTATTCCATCAGGTTGGTGTACCATACCTTCAGTTTCCTCTCCCATACTTTGTTTGGGGTCTGTGGTGGGGACCTGGCAGTGTGCTGCAGGATTCTACTCGTCAGTGTGGGTGGGGCTGTAGGTGTGGATTATGGTCTGTGTTGGGATAATGTGTTTGTTGTGGGGTTCTTTGATGGTTCTGTGTATGCTTGCTCTTGTTGCTCGGCCCTACTCTGGTTGTCCTCTACTGATTCTGTCCTTGTCTCTCTTCCTAGCTCCTTTCGCTTTTGTGTCCTCTCCCTCAGCTGCTGTTGTTCTGTTTTTGTTCTGTCTCAGTCTATGAACACCCTCTTGTATGCTGACGATTCCTTCAGCCTTGCAGGATCCTGTTTCGCACTGTTTCTATCCTGAAAATCAACTTGACCAGTGTTTTCTCCTTCAAGTATCCCCCTATTCTCTGAAAATTTACAATCTCAAACATTTCTCTTCACCTATTTCTTTAATGATGTTTTCAATCATGTGTCTTTCTTCCTCCCATCTTTCATTGTGTATCCTTCCCTCGATCTCCTGAAGCTCATGAATAACCACTGATTTCGCCCTCTCCTCCTCCCATTACCTTTCCCTCTGTGTCTCTGGTTCCTGTTTGTACATGGCCAATTTCTCCTTATTTTCCTGTAGCTCTTGGTTGCATGGTCATTGCCTCTGTATATGACATATTCCACTCTCCACCTTCACCCCAAATCCCCACCACCATCCTGCTCCAACTTGTACTCTCCCCCTTCATCCTCGGCCCTGCTCAGTGCTGTTAGGCCTTAGCGTAAGTTATGTCTCCTTCATTCTCTTTGGGCCCTTCGTTCAGATGCTGTCTCTCTGGTTCCCCCCCTGTTCACTTCAGCCTATTTTTCCTCATTTTTTCCCCTTTTTTTCTTTACTCGGGTTTGATCTTCCTTCTCCTCCTCCCCCCTTTTTCCCAAAATCACAGAAAACCCCCTTCCTCCTTTCCTATTTTGCAGAAAACTCGCCTAGTTTTTCTCTCATCTTGTTTCACCTTGCATTTCTTCATCCCTTTTTCTTTATCAGAACCATTCTTCTCTGATCTTTTTGGCCTTCATATTTCCCTCTGAGCCACCATTTTTTTTTAGTTGTGTGTTTTGTGAGAAGAAAGGGGTTGGGGGAAGAGGAAGGGAAGTAATGGCCCGGTGGAAAAGAGGGGGAAAGGGGGATAAGGGAAAGTGTTTGGAAAGGGAGGAAAGGAGGAGAATGGGATGGGGGGTCAGTGATGAAGAAAAAAGGGGAGGGGGGAAAAGGAAAAGGGGAGGAAGGGAGGGAAAGAGAGATGTGTGTGGGGGAGTGGAGGTTTAAAAGGGGGGAAGGGTGGGGGAGGGGCAGGGAGAGTGATGGTAGGGTGGAGAAAGAGAGGAAGGGGCTTGACAGGAAATGGATGGAAGGGAGGAAGGAAAAGAGAGGTTGTATGGGGGAAGAACAGGGAGAGTGGTGGAGGTGGAGAAAGAGTGGGAAGATAGAAGGAGAAGGGGTGAGGAGGGGAGAGGAAGAGAAAGGGAGGGGAAAGAACAAGAGAGAAGGGAGAGGGAGAGGGGAAGAACAAGAAGAAGGGAGAGGGAGAGGGAAAGAGAGATAGTGTGGGGAGGGTGTGCATGTGGGGGAGTTGTAAGGGGAGAGGGAGGGAGGGGTTAGAGGAGAGTGATGGAGGTGGAAAGGAGATGAGAAAGTGGAGGGAAGAGAGGGAAGATGGAGAGGAAAAGAGGGGCGGGAGGAGGAGGAGGAGGAGGAGAGGGAGAGGATGGGTGGGAGGGACAGGGTGGGTAGGCCCTAACGATCAAGGCTGTGTGGTTTAGTGCCCATGTACTCACCTAGTTGTGGTTGCAGGTCGAGACATAGCTCTGGCCCCGCCTTTCACTGGCCATACTGATCACTCTCCCTGCGCCATGACTTATCATACCTCTTCTTAAAGCTGTGTATGGAACCTGTGTGTGTGTGTGTGTGTGTGTGTATTTATGAGGCCTTTGTATGTACCCACTTATGTACTACCTATGTACCCACTTATGTACTACCTATGTACCCACTTATGTACTACCTATGTACCCACTTATGTACTACCTATGTACCCACTTATATACTACCTATGTACCCACTTATGTACTACCTATGTACCCACTTATGTACTATCTATGTATTCACTTATGTACCCAATCACTTGGTTCACACTGCTCTGTCTTTGTGTGTTTAAAATTAATGTCAGTCGTATAGTCCTACTTGGCCTCACCTACTCTTGCATGCGCACGCACTAGTATGTGCGACCCAAAAACTATCCTACCAGTGATCTATCCTCCTTGCTCCTACCAAGTTTATCATGCTGTATGTATGATAATCACTCGGACCAGTGTTTGTGACTCCCAGCTACCAGCGAATGCAGTGCCGAACCTGATCACTCAACATGCACCTGATTACCGCAAACATAGGTGGTTTGTACATTATGCCTGGCAGAGATGTCACTGGATCCCATCTGCTGCTGCAACTTTACGATGACTTTCGCTGCTCTTGCCCTGGTTCCACCTCTGTTCTTCCCTTCAATTATTCTATTCTCATTACCATTTGAGTTCTTACTTACCACACATACTATAGCACTTGTTATGTGCTATAGTATGACAATAAGAGTAACAATCCTTCAGTATACAAGACACTATTTGGACACTTTAATTCTTTATTATGCATACAGATGTTTCGAGAAAATCTCTAACATTCCAAGAATAACTGCTAGTTATTTTTGTTTTTCTTTCGCCTCACTTTATGGCTTTCTTATTATGCACTAACACATCTATCCTTGGCTTGCACTTAACTCTCTGGCTTGGGTCACACTTATTATTCTGAATTTGCAGTAATGTTGGCTAGCACTGCCACTGGCCTCTAGGCCTCCTGCCTCCCACTTCGGGCACTGATTTCACTTTCAATGTTTTATATAAATTGTAGCTCTCAGCCTGCCTTCTATGATTTAGGCAGCTTGTACTTCACTTCTCGACTTGTTCACTCACCCCTAATACTTTCAATGTTCCCTTCAATATCCTTGGACCGGCCAGAAAGAATCTAAAACTTGTGAGCACTGAGTGATGCTGTTACTCTTTGACTCATAGGAGTCTTCAACTTTCAACTGGGACCCCTTGTTTCTGTGTCCCTCTGGGAACATCCTTCTCTGTCCATATCTATTCCTCGCAGTATTTTGTATGTCGTTATCAGGTCTCCCTAAACCTCCTGTCTTCCATTGTAGGGTGATTTTTCTTAACCTTTCTTCGCATGACATTCCCCTTAGCTCCGGAACTAACCTTGTTGCAAAACTTGCCTTTTTAATTCTTAACGTGCTTGACCAGGTGTGGGTTCCCAAAATGGTGCTGCATATTCCAGTTGGGCCAGGCTGTTGGTGGGAACCAAATGTCTTGAATGATTCCCCTTTCTGAGGTATCGGGCCTTTTTTCTCAGGTTTGCCAGGCACCCATATGCTGCAGCAGTTATCAGGTTGATGTGCTTCCCGGGGACATGCTCCGGTAAACTCACTCCGAAACTTTCTCATTGAGTGAGGGTTGCAGTCTCTGGCCACCTAGCCCATAATCAGTCTGCGGTCTTCTTTGCCCTTCCCCGATCTTCATGTGTGTGTGTGTGTACTCACCTAGTTGTACTCACCTAGTTGCGGTTGCAGGGGTCGAGTCATAGCTCCTGGCCCCGCCTCTTCACTGGTCGCTACTGGGTCACTCTCCCTGTGCCATGAGAGATTGTGTGTGTGTGTGTGTGTGTGTGTGTGTGTGTGTGTGTGTGTACTCACCTAATTGTACTCACCTAATTGTACTCACCTAATTGTGGTTGCAGGGGTCGAGACTCAGCGCCTGGCTCCGCCTCTTCGCTGCCCGCTACTGGGTCTCTTCTCTCCCTACTCCATGAGCTTTATCATACCTTGTCTTAAAACTGTATGGTTCCTGCCTCCACTATATCGTTTGCTAGACTATTCCACTTCCTGACTACTCTGTAGCTGAAGAAATGCTTCCTAACATCCCTTTGACTCATCTGAGTCTTCAGCTTCCAATTATGCCCTCTTGTTTCTGTGTTCCCTCTCTGGAACATCACGTCACTATCTACCTTGTCGATTCCCCGCAGAATTTTGTATGTCGTTATCATGTCTCCTCTAACCCTTATGTCCTCCAGTGTTGTTAGTCCTATTTCCCTCAACCTTTCTGTGTGTGTGTGGTGTTAAAATGTATGGTTGCCTTGGGGTTGTTGTGGTTTTAGGCCCTCCATGGGTGCTTCCAGTGGGTGTGTTTGTCCTTCTGCTTGTGCCTGGTGTCCTCCGTACCTCGCTGTCTCCTCCTCTCTGCGCTTTCTTACCCTCTCCTTCAGGGCCTCCCTTTCTTCCTGCATTCTGTCCCGATCTAGGTATACATTCAGGTACTCCTGAGTCGCCCTCAGCTGTGCTTTCTCCTGCAGGATTATGGTTCGGGCTGATTCTGCCTTGAAGATTACTTTGAGAGGCCGATTTCTTCACCTTGTATACCACCCGATTCACCAAAAATTTGTCACCTGGGACGTGTCTCCCCCTGTTGCTAACATTATACCTTTAATCCTTTCTTTCTCCTCCTGTTTTCTTCTGTCATGGGTGTCCCCTTCGACTTCCTGAAGGCTGTAGATAAAGATTGACTTCTCCCTTTCATCCTCCCACTGTGTCTCCCTTTGCCTCGTCAGAGATGCATTAGCATCTTCCGGTTCTGTCGTGGTTGTAGCCCCTGCGTTCCTCTGTGTGTCTGTCCTGCTCATTTGTCCCTGTCCACTGCAGTATATTGTTGGGGTCTCTGCGTTTAGCGTGTCTGCTGCTTTCTCTACCCTCTCATGTGTTCTTACTTAGCTCTCATGTGTTGTTACTGTGGTGCCCTTCTTGTGCCTGGCTGCTTTTTCTGTATCCCTCTCGTGTGTTGCTAATATCCTACTCATCTTGTTTCGAGCCCCACGTGTGTCTGACAGTACCTGTGCATACAAGAGTTCTACTTTTTTCTTCGCATTCCCTTTAACTGTGTCTAATGCACAAGCTCCAAGTGCCTTTCTTAACAGGTCCTTTTGTCTCTACTCTGTGTCAGTCTCTGCAGCTTCACTTCTAAGATCTGGATCATGGCTTCTGCTTTTTTGACTTACATTTCCCATTTTCTGCTCTCCTCAGCTATCCTTTTCCCCATTTCCTCGCTGATCCCCAATATCTTCCTCTCCCATTCCTTCTCCCTTTTATTGAGCTTCTCCTCCCACTGTGGCCTCCCTGGATCAACCATCGTTCCCCTTGTTGACATCCTTCTCCCTGAGCTGCCCATAATTTCCCGGTGTGCCCTTATGTATGTATTGAGAGTGTCAGAAAGAGGGAGGAAGGAGAGGGATAGGGAGGAGGGGTGGTAGGGCAGGGTATTCGTGGAAGGGGACGAGAGGGAGGGAGATAGCTTGGAGGTAGTGTGGTAGAGGGCGGAGCAAGGGGGAGGGAGGGAGGGAGAGAGAGTGGGAGAAAGAGAGTGAGAGAGGGAGGTAGAGTGAGAGAGAGGAAGGGACAGGGAGGTAGAGAGAGATAGAGAGAGAGAGAGGTAGAGAGAGAGGGAGAGAGAGAGGTAGGAGGGAGGGAGGGAGAGGGAGAGAGCAAGGTAGAGGGGTAGAGAGAGAGAGGTAGAGAGAGAGGGGTAGAGAGAGAGAGGTAGAGAGGGAGGTAGAGAGAGAGGTAGAGAGAGAGAGGTAGAGAGAGGTAGAGAGAGAGGGGTAGAGGGGGGTGAGTCGCTGGTATGGTAGAGAGGACCAGGAGGGAAGTGGTGGGTTGGTAGAGGGTGGGGGAGTCTTAGGAGTGGGACTGTCATCTCAGGTTTCATAGGTGTGTGTGTGTGTGTGTGTCCTGTCTGTCTTTGCCTGAGATCCTCAGATAGCTTAGAATACTATCCTAATATTATGTTAGAATTATACTAGTACTGATTCTAAAGCGAATACTACTACTAAGCTAAGCTAAGACAAATCCAAGTGTATGTGTGTGTGAGCGTGTGTGTGTGTGTGTATACAGTTGGTTTACAGCGCATGCGCACTCTTGCCACCACGCCCTTAATTTGCTTCCTATCTAGTTTAGCTACTAATTCTAAAAAGAATAATACTACTTGTAGATGAATGGTTCCGAGAACCGACAAGTTATAAATTAGACACATATGCAACACTTGGGTATCTTTATTGAGGAAACGTTTCGCCACACAGTGGCTTCATCAGTCCAATACAAAGTAGAAAGGTGTAAGGAGAGGAGGAGTTTGAGGTAATCAGTCCCTCGGCCTGGAGTCGATGTGTTCAGTCCATCAATCTTGTTGGAAGTGTAGCACAAGGCCGTAGAGGTGGCTTATATACTGTAGTCAGGTGAGGCGAAGCAGCAGGAGGCGGGGTCATACTACTTATATAACTGATAATAATATTATTGCTATTACAAGAACAACTGTATGGTATACTACACCTAGGAGGGAAGTGGTGAGTCAAGTGTGGGAGTAGAGGGTGGTGGAGGGGTAATATGGGGGAGTCTCTGGAAGGGGGACTGTCGTCCCTGGTTTCAGAGGTGTGTGTGTGTGTGTGTGTGTCCCATCTATCTTTGCCTGAGATCCTCAGATAGCTTAGAATACTATCCTAATATTATGCTATAATTATACTAGTACTAATTCTAAAGCGAATAATAGTACTAAGCTAAGCTAAGGCAAATCCAAGTGTATGTGTGTGTGTGTGAGTGTGTGTGTGTATACAGTTGGCTTACAGCGCATGCGCATTCTTGCCACCATGCCCTTAGTTTGCTTCCTATCTAGTTTAGCTACTAATTCTTAAAAGAATAATACTACTTATGTAACTGATAATAATATTATTGCTGATTAAGAACAACTGTATGTTATACTACACCTATACTTCGACTAATTCAAGTGTATGTGTGCAGTTGGTTGAGCGCATGCGCCCTTTATCCACCACTACCCTAACCTAGCTTCCTACCTATAAATTACGTATGATATTCAGCTCCCCAGAGCATGGATTATCCCCACAGCTGTCAGCATATCAGGGCCAGAAGACTCGTGCAAACCTCAACTAGGATTTTGTACATTACATCCGATTTCTGCTGGTTCTGCTCTCTGTTGTTCGGGAGTCTCCTCTCAGTGGCACCCTCCAGGGTACATGCACCTCATCGTTTCTTATCTGTTGGACTCACTGTATACAATCACCGTATTCCTCACTGTTTGCCTTGACACTTGATTCCCTTACTTGGGTACATCTAGTAGATATATTCACCACTACGATAAAGTCCACTACGATATAGTCACCACTTCCTGCTGTGGCATCACCGTTAGGCCTAGCTCCCAAACCACCACCCCTCTCCCGGTTTCACCGGCACTCTTGCACTTTGCACTATTTACTAAGTTTTTTACCTCTGTGATCACTCGTATTTCCCTGCTTTTTGGTTTTAAATGATTATGACACTTTGTCATGTGCCCACGCCTATTTGTTGCACTCTGATTCTCTCTGGGACCTCTCGATAAGACCCAATTTAGCGGAGCTCAAAACGCGCTCGAGTGTGTGTGTGTGTGTGTGTGTGTGTGTACTCACCTATTTGTACTCACCTATTTGTGGTTGCAGGGGTCTATTCATAGCTCCTGGCCCCGCCTCTTCACTGATTGCTACTAGGTCATCTCTCTCCCTGCTCCATGAGCTTTATCAAACCTCGTCTTAAAACTATGTATGGTTCATGCCTCCACTATATCTTTCTCTAGTCCATTCCACTTACTGACTACTCTGTGGCTGAAGAAATGTTTCCTGACATCCCTTTGACTCATCTGAGTCTTCAGCTTCCAGTTGTGTCCCCTTGTTTCTGTGTTCCCTCTCTGAAACAACCTGTCCCTATCTACCTTGTCAATTCCCCGCAGTATTTTGTATGTCGTTATCATGTCTCCTCTGACCCTTCTTTCCTCCAGTGTTGTTAGTCCTATTTCCCTCAATCTTTCTTCATAAGACAGACCCCTGAGTTGTGGAACTAACCTTGTCGCAAACCTTTGCACTTTCTCTAGTTTCCTTACGTGCTTGACCAGGTGTGGGTTCCAGACTGGTGCTGCATATTCTAGTATGGGCCTGACGTACACGGTATACAGTGTCTTGAACGATTCCTTGTTAAGGTAACGGAACGCTAATCTAAGGTTTGCCAGACGCCCATATGCTGCCGCAGTTATCTGGTTGATGTGTGCCTCCGGAGACGTGCTTGGCGTTATACTCACTCCAAGGTAATTCTCCTTTGCCGAGGTTTGTAGCCTTTGTCCGCCTAGCTTGTACTCTGTCAGCGGTCTTCTTTGCCCTTCTCCGATCTTCATGACTTTGCATTTGGAGGGATTGAATTCAAGAAGCCATCTGCTAGACCAGATGTCGAGCTTGTCCAGGTCTGTTTGCAGCCCTGCTTGGTCCTCTTCCGATGTGTGTGTGTGTGTGTGTGTGTGTGTGTGTGTGTGTGTGTGTGTGAGTGTGCGTGTGGGGGAGAGGTGTTATTGGGAGAGAGGGAGGGAAGGGGTCAGGGAGAGTGATGGGGGAGTTGAGACAGAGTGGGACAGGGGCTCGTGGGAGAAAGAGGGTGGAAGGGAGGGAGGGAGAGAGGAAGAAAGGAGAGGGGAATGGGGAGGGAGGGATTTAGGGGAAGAGGGTAAAAAGAAAGAGAGGGACAGATGTAGAGAAAGATATGGAGAGAGAGAGTTGGAAATAGAGATGGAGAAAGAGAAGAGAGATATTGTCGGGAGAGTGAAAGAGAGAGAAGGGAAAAAGAGAGGAAAGGCAAGGGGAGAAAGAGAGGGAGGAGGAGGATTAGGAGGAGGCAGAAGAGGAGGAGGAGGAAGAGCAGGGGAGAGAGGAGGATGAGGAAGAGGAGGAAGAGGAGGAGAGAGGAGTGGGAGAGGGGAAGGAAGACAGGGAAAGGCAGGGGAGAGGGAGAGACAAAGAGGAGGAGGAGGAGGCGGAAGAGGAGGATGAGGAAGAGGAGGGAGAAGAGGTTGAGGAAGAGGAGGAGGAACAGGATGAGAAGGAATAACAGGAACAGGAACAGGAGGAGGAAGAGGAGAAGGGAGAGGAGAAGGGAGAGGAGGAGGGAGGGGGTGAAGGAGGAGGAAGATGATGGAGGAGAAGGAAGTGGAGGAGGGAGGGGGTGGAGGAAGAGGAAGAAGAGGGAGGGGTGGAGGAGGAGGGAGGTGGTGGAGGAGGAAGAAAACTAATTATGGTTGCAGGTGTCAAGTCACAGCTCCTGGCCCCACCTTTTCACTGGTCACTACTAGGTCACTCTCTCCCTGTTCTGTGAGTTTTATCATACCTCTTCTTAGAGATATGTATGGATCCTACCTCCACTAATAACAAAAAAGACACAATACCGTGACTGGAACAATACACACACAACCCGCACATATAAAAGAGAGGAGCTTACGACGACGTTTCGGCCCGACTTGGACCATTTACAAAGTCACACAAGTCCACTACATCACTTTCCAGACTATTCCAATTCCTGACAACTCTATGACTGAAGAAATACTTCCAAACATCCCTGTGACTCATCAAAGTCTTCAACTTTCAATTGTCACCCATTGTTGTTGTGTCCCATCTCTGGAGCATCCTGTCTCTGTCCACCTGGTCAATTCCTCTCAGTATTTTATATGTCGTTGTCATGTGTCCCCTATCCCTCCTGTGTGTTAGTTACCAGACACTTGACCTTTTTTGTTTGTGCACATAATGTTCTTTGAGATTCGAACTGATGACAGAACATAAGAACATAAGAAAGAAGGAACACTGCAGCAGGCCTACTGGCCCATGCGAGGCACGTCCAAGTCTCCCACCGGCTTAAGCCAATGCCCCGACCCAGCCAGGTCAGGTTACATTCACTTAAGGAAGGAGCACGGCATCTGACCTAGTAGCACAAGCTAGTCAGTACCAACTCACACCCACCCGCACCCACTCATATATTTATCTAGCCTAATTTTAAAACTACACAACGTTTTAGCCTCTAAAACTGTAATCGGGAGTTTGTTCCACTCATCGAAAACTCTATTACCAAACCAATGCTTTCCTATATCCTTCCTGAATCTGAATTTATCCAACTTAAAGCCATTGCTACGTGTCCTGTCAATACTAGATATTTTTAGCACGCTATTTACATCCCTTTTATTTATTCCTGTTTTCCATTTATACACCTCAATCATATCCCCCCTAATTCTACGCTTTTCTAGAGAGTGCAGATTCAGGGCCCTCAGTCTATCCTCATAGGGAAGATTTCTGATACATGGGATCAACTTAGTCATCCTCCTTTGTACGTTTTCCAGAGCATTTATATCCATTCTGTAATACGGTGACCAAAACTGTGCAGCATAATCTAGATGAGGCCTAACCAAGGATATATAGAGTTGAAGACCAACCTGAGGACTCCTATTATTTATGCTTCTTGATATGAAGCCAAGGATTCTGTTCGCTTTATTGCGAACACTTATGCACTGCTGTCTTGGTTTTAGATTACTGCTAACCAGAACTCCTAAATCCTTTTCGCAATCAGTAGTATTAAGATCTACATTATTTAGTTTATATGTGGCATGGTTATTGTCCTGTCCAATATTTAGAACTTTGCATTTATCTATGGAAATAAATGGTATAAAATACCGACACAATGGAAAAAATAAACACATAAGCAGTATAATGTGATCCTTTATTGACAACGTTTCGCCCACGCCGTGGGCTTTATCGAGTCACAGACAGATCTACCTGGAAAATGAGCAACATGGAGATATATATAGGGTACAGTCAGGTGGAGAATGCTGGGTCAGGTGGAGAAAGCTGCATGTGAGTCTTAAAAGTAGTGTGATAGTTAAAAACATAGTGTGACTTAAAGGACCTGCAGTGTACCATTCTTGAGTTCTAGGTGGGATAGCGTTGAAGAAGTTTCTTGGCAATAGGTTCAGCTATGTTGTAGAAGCCGTTGTTCTGGTTGAAGTTGTTGGATATACAGATGAGTGATGATTCTAGGATTCTTCGGTATTGCGTGTTGTCTTCTCTGGCGATGAGTCTTGCGTTTCTGTAGTTGATTAAATGGTTGTGTAAATTTCGGTGTTGAACACAGGCATTTCTTGAGTCGTCAGATCTGCCTGCGTACTGGTGTTCTGAAATGCGTGTTTGTAGGTCTCTGGAGAAGAGATACATAGTCCTTCCCACCAACTCCATTTCCAAACAAGTTTCCAACATTTTTCTAAGACCTCATTCCGAGTATCCACCTCCACATCCACCACCATTAAGGACATTACCAGTAACAGACAGGAAAAGCTTCAATCCACGGCAGGGGTATATACAATCCTTGTAATGGCTGCAGCAAATTATACGTTGGCGAAACATCCAGAGACCTACAAACACGCATTTCAGAACACCAGTACGCAGGCAGATCTGACGACTCAAGAAATGCCTGTGTTCAACACCGAAATTTACACAACCATTTAATCAACTACAGAAACGCAAGACTCATCGCCAGAGAAGACAACACGCAATACCGAAGAATCCTAGAATCATCACTCATCTGTATATCCAACAACTTCAACCAGAACAACGGCTTCTACAACATAGCTGAACCTATTGCCAAGAAACTTCTTCAACGCTATCCCACCTAGAACTCAAGAATGGTACACTGCAGGTCCTTTAAGTCACACTATGTTTTAACTATCACACTACTTTTAAGACTCACATGCAGCTTTCTCCACCTGACCCAGCATTCTCCACCTGACTGTACCCTATATATATCTCCATGTTGCTCATTTTCCAGGTAGATCTGTCTGTGACTCGATAAAGCCCACGGCGTGGGCGAAACGTTGTCAATAAAGGATCACATTATACTGCTTATGTGTTTATTTTTGCATTTATCTATATTAAACTGCATCTGCCACTTCTCCGACCACTGCATCAGTCTATTCAAATCTTCCTGGAGTGCTCTAATGTCCTCATTTGAATGAATTGGACGGCCTATTTTGGTGTCATCGGCAAACTTGCTTATGTCGCTATTTATTCCCTCATCTATGTCGTTTATGTAGATTGTGAACAACAAGGGGCCCAATACCGACCCCTGTGGAACACCGCTCGTGACGCTTCCCCACTCTGATTTCTCTCCATTTATGCAAACTCTCTGCTGTCTATTTGTCAACCATGCCTCTATCCAGGAAAAAATTTCTCCTCCTATTCCGTGTGCCTTAATTTTCCTCAATAGTCTCTGATGTGGGACTCTATCAAAAGCCTTACTGAAGTCCATATACACAATATCATATTCATTACCATGATCTACGTCCTCAAACACCTTAGTGAAAAAAGTTATTAAATTTGTAAGGCAGGAACGCCCTTTTGTAAAACCGTGCTGAGATTCGTTGATTAATTTATGCTTTTCAAGATGGCTGCGAATTGCCTCGGCAATTATTGATTCCATAAATTTTCCCACTATGGAGGTTAGGCTTATTGGTCTATAGTTCGAAGCTAAGGACCTGTCACCTGCTTTGAAAATAGGTATTACATTTGCCATTTTCCACTTATCTGGCACCATGCCAGTTTGCAGTGATATGTTGAAAAGATTAGCCAACGGTTTGCTAAGCTCCTCTTTACATTCCTTTAGAACCCTTGCATACAGTTCATCAGAAGCAACCACGCTATCCTACCTTAACAAGTTACTTTACCAATGCTAAACACCTGTGTGTGTCACCAAATTAATGTCTATATAAATAACTCATTACGATTGTGACCAGATATAACAATGTAAATGGTACATTACGGTCCAGTCCCTGGACCCATTATGTACGTCTGTAATTCTTTGATCACAACCCACAGGATGTGTATGGCGTGCATAATAAATAAATAAGGAAAGAGAGCGAAAATTCACGATGCTCTGAGGCAACCACACTATCGTATGTCCTCGCAACATGAAGCAAGCCTAGTTCGCTACGCTCATGTTGTTTGTAGGATTGTATGGCCCAGTGGTTTAGAGTGTCCTGAATTTTCGCTCTCTTTCCACGAGGCGGACTAAAACAATACTGGTTCGATCCCGCGGCTAGCCGCACTTTGTTATTGATTAAATACCACTTGTTCGTGGCTACAATAATGTATACTGCTTGTGGAGGCTAGTACACCAAACGGGGAGTAGAATGAAATTAGTTCTGAGGCAACCACACTATCGCATGTCCTCGCAACATGAAGCAAGCCTAGTTTGCTAGGCACATGTTATTTTTAGGATTGTATAGAGCAGTGGTTTAGAGCATCGCGAATTTTCGCTCTCTCTAAAATGGGTGGGATGGATAGGGCTGTCTTTGAAGAGACTCCTCCAGAGGGTGCTAGTTTTCTCCTGGAGGACAGTGCACCAAATGGAGATAGTGACCCTGGTGAAGAAATAGGTAAGGACAACGATATTCAATTTACAGTGGTACAAAAATTGCGATACTGCAGGAGATGGAACAAAATGGGATGATGCCTCGGGGTATAGTACACATTACCAGTAAAAACTGGTGGAAGCACTGATATCCATACACGGGCGGAAGGAGCACGGCATCAGACCTACTAACACAAGCTAGTCAAGTCCAACTTACACCCACCCACACCCGCTCATGTATTTATCTAACCTAACAATGTGTTAGCGGTTATTTTTATTTGTATTACACATCAGCCGTTTCCCACCAAGGCAGGGTGGCCCGACAAAGAAAATTTTTCATCAAAACTCACTCCATCACTGTCTTGCCAGAGACGTGCTTACACTACAGTTACAAAACTGCAACATTGACACCCCTCCTTCAGAGTGCAGGCACTGTACTTCCCATCTCCAGGAATTAAGTCCGTCCTGCCGGTTTCCCTGAAACCCTGCATAAATGTTACCTTGCTTACACTCCAACAGCACGTCAAGTCCTAAAAAACATTTGTCTCCATTCACTCCTATCTAACACGCTCACGCACGCTTGCTGGAAGTCCAAACCCCTCGCACACAAAACCTCCTTTACCCCCTCCTTCCAACCTTTTCTAGGCCGACCCCTACCCCGCCTTCACTCTACTACAGATTTATACACTCTCGAAGTCATTATAATTTGTTCCATTCTCTCTACTCGTCCAAACCACCTCAATAACCCCTCCTCAGCCCTCTGGATAATTGTTTTGGTAATCCCACACCTCCTCCTACTCTCCAAACTATGGAGTCTCTACATTATATTCACACCACACATTACCCTCAGACGTGGCATCTCCACTGCCTCCAGCCTCCTCCTTGTTGCAACATTCACAACCCATGTCTCACACCCATACAAGAGTGTTGGTACAACTATACTTTCATACATTCCTCTCTTTGCTTTCATGGATAAAGTTCTCTGTCTCCACAAATTCCTCAGTGCACCACTCACCTTTTTCCACACATTAATTCTATGATTCACCTCATCCTTCATAGACCCATCAGCTGACACGTCCACTCCCAAATATCTGAATACATTCACCTCCTCCATACTCTCTCCC
Organism: Cherax destructor; assembly: GCA_009830355.1. Taxonomy (NCBI): domain Eukaryota; kingdom Metazoa; phylum Arthropoda; class Malacostraca; order Decapoda; family Parastacidae; genus Cherax; species Cherax destructor. The sequence continues at coordinate 9,083 of WNWK01027597.1, read as the reverse complement.
TCTAATCTGATGTCAAATCTTCCGTTATCTATTTTTTTTTGTTATCCTCATCACCTTACTCTTTTCTATATTCACTTTTAATTTCCCTCTTTTGCATACCCTACCAAACTCATCCACCCACCTCTGGAATTTCTCTTCAGAATCCCCCAAAAGCACAGTGTCATCAGCAAAGAGCAACTGTGACAACTCCCACTTTGTGTTAGATTCTTTATCTTTTAACCCCACACCTCTTGCCAACACCCGAGCATTCACTTCTCTTACAACTCCATCTATAAATATATTGAACAACCATGGTGACATCACACATCCCTGTCTAAGACCTACTTTTACTGGGAAATAATCTCTTTCTCGCCTACATACTCTAACCTGAGCCTCACTATCCTCGTAAAAACTTTTCACCGCTTTCAATAACCTACCTCCTATTCCATACATTTGCAACATCTCCCACATTGCCCCTCTATCCACCATATCATATGCCTTTTCCAAGTCCATAAATGCCACAAACACCTCTTTACCCTTATCTATATACTGTTCACCTATATGTTTCACTGCAAACATTTGGTCTACACCCTCCCTACCCTTCCTAAAGCCTCCTTGTTCATCTGCTAGCCAACTCTCCATCTAACTCTTAATTCTTTCAATAATAACTGTACCATACACTTTACCGGGTATACTCAACAGACGTATTCCCCTATAACTTTTACACTCTCTTTTGTCCCCTTTGCCTTTATACAAAGGAACTATGCACGCTCTCTGCCAATCCCTAGGTACCTTGCAATCTTCCATACATTTATTAAATAAAAACACTAACCACTCCAAAACTATATCCCCATCTGCCTTTAACATTGCTAATCAGAAGATACTTTATCTAGTTGTTTCACAAAAAAAATAATTTGTTTCATAAATCTGGCACATTAAAACTTACACAACCAAAAATCAAGGCAAATGTTTTCCTTGAGGAAAACATCAGCACTAGAAGTTTAAAGCAAACCAGAAATGAATTATCCAGCGAAATGTTCTCCTACTCAGCTTAAAACCAAGAATATTTCGTCCATTTCAAAGAGATGAATCACCTATTAAAGACTGATATTATTCACTTTTGTTTTACTCTAATATGGGAAAACGCAAAATTAGTAATAGTTATATAGAAGATAAGAAATGGAGGCATTCCGAGTCGATCATTGGAGCAGAAGTATAAATCCAGTTTCTTCGATCAAAAAGCCCTCAACAGCACTAAGAAAAAATGCATTGATGCTAAATAAAATAGTGATACCCCGGTTTTCGTCAATAATTCGTTCCAGAATGCTGTTCGAGTGCCGTTACCGAACGAATTTGTTCCCATAAGGACAAATGTAAATTAGATTAGTCCGTTTCAGACTCCCAAAAATACACTTACAAAAGCACTTACAAAAATACATTTACATAATTGTTCGAGTTGGGAGCAGTACGAAATCCGGGGTACCACTGGTACTATTACCTTTCGTCTAAGTAGGATACCTGGGTGTTGAAATATTGAAGCTGATCATTTTTTTTTTCTAGTTATTACACGGAAACAAATTTTGGAAATGGCAATTTCTTTTTTCGTTTATATTCTTTTTCAAAGTGTCTCTAATACTGTAAGAAAAAATATTTGTTTTTGAATTTTTACAGAAACTCATTGTGAAAATTGTTTTTAAGCAAAAAAAAAAATTGCCCCCAAGGAGACAAAACTCTAAATACTTCAAATTATGATACAGAAACATTTATGGTTTGAATCCGATCAGATGAGACATTCTCGTTATTAGATGAAAATCAACTTATTTAATGAAATTGGCAATTTGAAATGTACGCAGCTAATAGTGAAAATCAAAGTTTATTTTAATAAAGCCCACCAAGTGTGAAAGTTTGAAGCCGATCATAAATGTCATTTTCCTATTTTTTTTATAATATAAACAATACCCAGTTTTTAATAAATTTCAGTAAATTTCTAATTTGCATCTACACATACGACATTTATGGGGCATCATGATTTTTGCTGAATGCAACATCAGTAATATTTTGAAGCCGATCAGGAGAGTCATTCTTTAGTTACTGAATATAAGTATAACTATTTATTCAATAACAATGGCAAACTGGCAATTAAACTACAAACTAACAGCTTCATCCTTTCAGGAAACCAAATTAAAATTTGAAGTTTATCAGATGTGTCGGTTTCGTGTTATATCTCGGACTCCAGTATTTTCACCTGTCTGTTAACTGTTCTAATGTATTAATAAATTTATCCATGCACAAACAATACCCCCTGAGTACTATCATAGCATTAGCCTTTATTTGACCTTTGAAACTTCGCCAGTTATCACAACTATTTCTGGATACTGGAATGGGTTCAGCACCTTGCAGACCTTGCCATCTTCTACTTGAAGTCCCCAGATGTAGAACACATGGAAATTGTTTCCAGAATCTGGTTCTAATTACCGTACACAGGCACTAAATATTTGAAATTGAGTGAATGATGCCTTTTTGAGTTAAAAGCTAAGTAAAAACTATAAAAAGTTGGTGAAAAAAAGGAAAATGGGAGAAACCTTAAGGCAACAGCTAACAGGTCCCCCTTCATGGATACCTACTAAGAAAAAGAAGAGACAGCTTTTCTGTCCTTTTTTGGAGAAAGTGATTATGAAGTCTTCTGCTTTTATTTTAATGGTGGAAATTACTCCAAAAATTATCATGGAAGTTCCAGGAGAAATAATACAAGCTGGAGGATTACATGAGTGAATGAGAGGCTTCGAACGCACTTCTGTGAGCATGAAGTTTTCAAGAATCGGAAATGTACATGGGGTCGTTGGCAGGAAACTGCCGGGAGACAGAACAAAAATTGGTTCTGAAAATTTATTTAAAAGTAACATTTAAATTAATAAGAAATATAATGTAAGTAAATGTAATCCTATATCGGTATAAAGAATGACTTAAAAACTGAAATTAATCACCGAGTACCGATCTTTCAAGACCAGGGAATGTTATTACCACTTACCAGCTGCGTCTAAATCATCACAGCTTTCATCACAACAGTGCAATTAGCCAAAGAGAATTCAGGAAGCTGCGCAAAATGGCTGCCACTCCAGTGACTGACCAATAAGAGGCAGGAACGAAGTCCCGCCTCCGACATCCAAGACATCCTCGCTAGAAAATCAATAATCACAAAGGGAAAACTATCGCATTACTATTTTTAAAGAAATGTTAGAACAATTCAAATAACTCGGATGGTAGCTCACTCAGCTCACACACTGAGGTCCGTGATTCGATCCCGGGTACAGGTGGAAGCATTGTCCGTTTCCTTAAGGAACCTGCTGTACCTGTTCACTTAGCAGTAAGTAGGTACCTGGGTGTGAGCCGACTGGTGTAGATCGCATCCTAGGGACGAAATTAACCTTAATTAAATTTACTCGAAATGCTCTGCTTTCTATATAGTATGTCTTTGTAAGTTCTATCATGTATTTGTTGAAATAAACATTATTATTATTATTATTATTATTATTATTATTATTATTATTATTATTATTATTATTATTATTATTATTATTATTATTATTATTATTACTGCAAAATATGTTAGCTAAATATTTTATCATGCAGTAAATACTGATTTTACCTGGCTTGTAGGAACAGGGGCTTTTTATCGGTAACGAAATCGAAACTTACTAACTTAGCTAACTCAACCTAGCCATTCCTAGATTAGCAGTCAAATTTCAGTGTGTGGTAGATTGTGGTTAGGTTTGGTTACATTTGGTTTGTTATTCAAAATATTTTTTTTACATTATTGCCCCCAAAATACTTTTTATATTGATCACCCTACTTACAGTGGTATTAGACAATTAACCATAATAAATAAGAGACTCTAATTTGAATAGTATGTTGTTACTTGGTGGAGTCAAAATAATATTGATAAAATCATTCACAAACTACCAACACTCTAGTGAGGAATCTTAACCAATGTTTCGGACCATTCTGGACCATTTTCAATCACAACAGTATGGGTTATGTGTTAGTTGTTACAGAGTTATCATTTAAACCGAGTAAAGTTAGTGTAGCACTTAATATACCCAGATGAAATCAGTCTAGGGCTCAGGATGTCACTGAAGGCTCAGTATGACGTATTAAATTCCAATATCAACTACTATTACGGCTGAAAGACAAGTATTACGAAAGGAATGGTGGAACAAAATGACTTATCATACAACATTTTTCAGAAATTTACATCGGACGCTGAGGTAGTTGTACTTCTTGCACGTATACTGTATATGTAAGGCACTTATACTGTATATGTAAGGTACCTGAGTGTACGCTCAGTCTTGGCTGCAACTGATATTCAGAATTAAAGGTCCACTCTGTTGGTTGTTGCCATCCTTTTATTTTCGGATGTTCCTAGTGGCAATACCGAACCCTGCACTGACTTAGTTATACCAACAATACCGAACCCTACACTGACTTAGTTATACCGGCAATACCGAACCCTACACTGACTTAGTTATACCGGCAATACCGAACCCTGCACTGACTTAGTTATACTTAGCCATACGTTAATGATGAACGTTGCACTGACTTAACTTGGATAAGCCCTAAGCTGAATTTGTATAGCCATACTAAGACCTACATTGAGTACACTTGGTAAATTCATCATTTGAGTATGAACCTACAAAAAATTTTTTTTACTGAGGTATTACTACTTCTACTACTACTACAACTACTTATACTTATATTACTACTACTACTACTACTACTACTACTACTACTACTACTACTACTACTACTACTACTACTACGACTACTACTACTACTACTACTACTACTACTACTAATAATAATAATAATAATAATAATAATAATAATAATAATATATTATTATTATTATTAATATTATTATTATTATTATTATTATTATTATTACTGTTGTTACTATTACACTGTTATTATTATTGTTGCTTGTGCTGTTGTTGCTGCTGTTCTTGTTATTAATATTGTTATTTAACAATACACTTTTATAGCAATACCACAATATGGGAAAATATTTTCTTTTCTTTGTTTTGTTACTATATGATTTACAATTTTATACTTCTCACAATTAATTAAAAATTACAGTTTCCAAATCATTTAGCAGTGGTGTTATTCGAAGCCTCGACCGGTGGATATAATAAGATTTGGCCAGTTATGTTCAATACTGCCGCTCTTCGCTTGACATTTTATGAGAATGCAAGATGAAGAAGAAAGAGTCGAGCACCAACTTAAAACTGAAATGGCATTAGAGATAAGTGACACCAGTGCACATTACGCCTTGTCCCTGGAGACTTTCGACTACACGGATGAACGCTGTGAGCGACGTGCCTAATTATTGTCCGGTATAAACAAGTAGAAAATTAGTCTGACACAGTTGGTGATATTTATACAAATGCTCGAATGTAGATTCGGCAGCAGTGGTAAACGATTACAGGTGACAAGAAAAAACATTTAGCAATTAGAGGAAGGCAAAGAAAGGACTTTATATATATATTTTTATTTATATATATATAGGAAAAAGAGGTAGAGGCTTCTTACAGTAAAGTTCTAGAGGTAGTACCTCCCATATATATATATATATATATATATATATATATATATATATATATATATATATATATATATATATATATATATATATATATATATATATATATATATATATATATATATATATATATATATTATTGTAACAAAAACAGTGGTATTTCAATAACTACACTGCACTAGCCGGGTGAACCCAGATGCTTTAGCCCGCCTCATAATGGCGAAAACACATGACGCTCTGTCCACTGAACCACACAATCCTTAAGAGTAGCGCATCCAGAGGACTAAGTTGACTGCCCCAAGAACATACGGTGGGTGAACGCCTCTAAAATTTCATTCTCCTCCTGTTTTATTAATCAACAAGTATATATTATATTTTAACCATGAACCACTCGTTCGTGGTTCAATAATGTAATATATGTTGTTGAGCAGTGTAGTTATTGATATAAATATATATATATATTATTATATATATATATATATATATATATATATATATATATATAGTTTTTTTAATAAACCTTCTTAATAAAAAAGCGAAAATTTGTGTATGCAATATTTCGAAAATCATTCTGAACCAACGAAAAAATATATTTCATTTTGTTTGTTTATTATTAAATTTTAAACGTTTCTAAAATATATTTATTGGGGCTAAAAAATTGCGCTTGTTATAAAAGGTTAGGTAAGTTTTCTTTTCTTTGTTTAAAAATTATAAATTTTTACACTAACATAAATGAAAAAATATATTTTTAAACGTATAAGGAAAATTTTAGAAAGGATTTAATTTTAAATGTTATTCAATTGACCAGTTTTACCTATTAGGCACGACATATATATATATATATATATATATATATATATATATATATATATATATATATATATATATATATATATACTAGAGGATCGCCAATGGAGCAGGCAACCCTCCCAGGCGACTGGGAGGTATTGGGGTGGCAAAGCAAGGCAGGTAGCGTTACCTGCATTTCTGTCATCGTGTTTGGCCTCCTGTGGATTAGTCAAGAGGATTGTCCCTGAACGTTTGAGAGGTGTGGGGGGAGCCAAGACCCCAAGTTCATTGAAGCAGCAGTGCAGTGGGACATCCTGGCAGACTCCTCCAGTAACCAGCTCCTCCCAAAGAGCAAAACAGTCCCACTGAACAAACCGATCATGGAAAAATTGCCAACACAATCCCTACCAACGCTTCAGGGAATAAAAAAAGCTCGTCTCCTAGCGGTGAAGGCACAACACTCAGGAGATTTCCTTCGGGATGTTCCTAATTCCTCTCTGGGGACTCGACTCGACACACAGGCCATTCGGATTGGTGTTGCTATTCGAATAGCCGCCCCCATACTCACCGAACATAGGTGTATTTGCGGCAGGACGACGGCTGATCAATTCGGACTTCATGGTCTCGTGTGTCACACATCAGAAGGGAAGTATGCTAGACATGAGGAGGTCAATGACATCATAAAGAGAATCATCGCCACAGCCTGTTGCCCAGCTCAACGGGAACCCTAAGTGCAGAGGTCTGATGGAAGTCAAAAGCGTCCTGATGGAGCCACTATGCTACCCTGAAAGGATGGTAAGCAGATTGCTTGGGACTACACCTGTGCTGCCACAATGGCAGACACCTACTTGCCATACTCCGTAGCCGAAGGGGATGGAGCGGCCAGCCACAGGGAGATCCAGAAGACTCGCAAATATGAAGGCCTTCCCCTTTCTATAACTTCATCCCAATAGGGTCTGAGCCTTGACATGGGCAAGTGTGCTCTAAAGTTTCTCAAAGAGCTGGGTGAAAAACTCATCATAGAAACCAAGGACCACAGGGCGACCACCTTCCTCTTTTCAGAAACTCAGTGTTGCGATCCAGAGGGAAAATGCCTGCAGCATTTGGGCACCGGCCCACTGCCGGGGGCTGACGAAGATTTGAAATGTAGCTCTGAGTTGTTATCTATGTCGTTCTACTCCCTATTGTATTCTTGTCAATGTATTTTGTCAATGTATTTTGTCTTGAAATAAAGTTTATACACATTTAAAAGATGGGGGGGATTGGAAGTGGAATATTCAAATGGCTTCAGAAAGAAATCTAAATATTCTTCCTTAAAGCCTTTTATCCACTTCTCCGAGGCCATGGGTCCCACAATTTACACCCGAGGTGGACCCCATCCTATACTATATATATATATATATATATATATATATATATATATATATATATATATATATATATATATATATATATATATATATATATATATATTATATATATAAGCAAGAACTCATCTAATATTAAGTCCTTTCTAAAATTTTCTCTTATACGTTTAAAAATATATTTTTTTCATCTATGTTAATGTAAGAATTTATAATTTTGTACCAAGAAAAACTTTGAAAACCTACCTAACCTTATTACAACAAGCGCAATTTAATTTAGCCTAACCCAACTAAATATATTTTAGATACGTTAACATTAACTTAATAATAAAAAACACAATGAAATATATTTTTTTTGTTATGTTCAGAATGATTTTGCGAAATTATTTCATCACAAATTTTCGCTTGTCTTATAATGGCAAGAGGGCGTTTGGCCTATTTAGCAAATGGTCTACTTTGCCGAATTATAATTTATTTCTCTATAAATCAGCAGAAAGCGTTCTGAAATAACAAAAATATAGGATTCGTTTAATGAAATATTAAATATATTTAAATTGACCCATGATATATATAGAAGAATTTTGCTAAAAATTGTACTCGTTTAGGAAGTTAGGTGAGTTTTCAAAGTTAGATTTGATCAAAAATAAAAATATTATTTTATTGTTAATGAAAAAAATAGCCCATATTTCTGTAAAAAAAAGTTCTGAAAAGATAAATATTTAAGTTAGTTCTTCCAAGAGAAAGGAGAGGATGTTGCAGCAAGGCTGGATCTTAATACCCTTGAATAGTTCAAACATAGGGGATATCACACACGAAAGACCCCTTCCTTGTAGATTTAAAGTGGGGGTGCAGCAGCAGGATGGACGAGAGAAGATTCCTCATGATGTGCAGTGGGAAAGATAACTAGAGGGAATGGCAGTAAATTAAATGAGGGAACTATTGACCACTAAGTGCAGCGAGGCAGAGCAGAATTTCATACCAAAGGGTAACAGAAAAATATTAAGACAAGGGTACATGGTTTAACTGGAGTGTAAAGAGGTCAAAGCCAAGTGTGCTAGAATGGAAAAGTATAGAAGGCAAAGGACTCAAGAAAACAAGAAGTTGAGCAAGAACCGAAACGAGTATGCAGGAATAAGCAGACAAGCCCAGAGGCAATAGAGAACGACATAGCATCTAAAGCCAAATCTGAACCAAAGTTGTTATACAGTCCATTAGGAGGAAAACAACGGTCAAGGACCAGGTAATCAGACTGAGGTAAGAAGAAGGGAGCTCACAAAGAGTAACCAGGAAGTATGTGGATGAACTTAACACAAGATTTGAGAAGATTCACAGGAGACAAAACACACAAACGAGGG